>JAJIBD010028060.1:0-42139 GCA_021461705.1 Cryptotis parvus
TAATACTTCCTAGAGCTCTGTACAGATCTCAATGCAGTCCCTATAAGGATCCTCCATGACATTCTTCAAAGAAATTGAACCAAACACTCCTGAAATTTGTATGGAACAATAAACCCCCCAAGGATAGCTAAAGCAATCCTGGGAAAAAGAAGATGGGAGGCATCACCTTACCCAACCTCAAACTGTACTACAAGGCAGTAGTAATTAAAACAGCATGGTATTGGAAAAAAAACAGACCTGTGGACCTATGGAATAGAATTGAGTATCCTGACACCCAACCTCAAACACATGATCATTTAATCTTTGATAAAGGTGCAACGAGTCTAAAATGGAGTAAGGAAAGCCCTCTTCAACAAGTGGTGTTGGGAAAAACTGGGCAGCGACATGTAAAAATGAATTTGGACCTGTGTCTAACACCATGCACAAAAAATCAGATCAAAATGGATTAAAGATCTCAATATCAGACTTGAATCCATAAAGTACATTGAAGAAAAATATAGGAAAAAACCCTCCACGACATTGAAGCTAAAGGCATCTTCAAAGGTGAAACATCACTAACAAAGCAAACTAGAAGAAAAGATAAACATATGGGACTACATGAAACTAAAAAAGCTTCTGCACCTCAAAAAGAAACAGTGACTAAGATACAAAAAGCAGTCCACAGAATGGGAAAGAATATTCACCCAATACCCATCTGATAAGGGTTAATATCCAGGATATATCAGGCACTGGTAGAACTTTACAAGAAGAAAAACAAACAACCCCATCAAAAAATGGGGAAGAAGAAATGAAACAGAAACTTCAGCAAGGAAGAAATTCGAATGGCCAAAAAACATATGAAAAAAATGCTCATCATCACTAATCATCAGAGAGATGCAAATCAAAACAACAATGAGATACCACTTTACACCACAGAGACTGGCACATATTCAAAAGAGCAAGAACAACAAGTGCTGGCGTGGATGGGGGGAAAAGGGGACACTCATCCATTGTTGGTGGGAATGCCGGCTGGTACAGCCTTTCTGGAAAACAATATGGACATTCCTCCAAAGACTAGAAATTGAACTCCCATTTGACCCAGCCATACCACTCCTGGGAATCTACTCTGGGAAACCAAAAATACGCAGCGGAAACACCATCCCTACTTTTATGTTCATAGCAGCATTATTCACAATAGCCAGAATCTGGAAGCAACCAGAGTGCCCGAAAATCGATGACTGGATAAAGAAGCTTTTGGTACATCTACACAATGGAATACTATGCAGCTGTTAGGAAAAAATGAAGTTATAAAATTTGCCTATAAATGGATGGACATGGAGAAGATTATGTTGAGCGAAATTAGCCAGAAGGAGAGAGAGACAGATACAGAATGACTGCATTTATTTGCATAACATAAATATATATGTACATATTATGATACCAATATCCAAGGTCAAGTGAAACATATATCAGGAGGTCTTGTCAAAGGTGGAAATTATCACAAACGTGTGGGAGTCAGAGGCTAGGTAAGACAGAAAATGGAACAGTGTGCTAACAATTGTCGAGGGTACTAATGCCAACCTAGAACTGAGCATTAAATAGAGGCAAAAAGATACACATGACAACCCCTTTAATGTATGTTCTGTAATCCATAGTCTGGAAGGGAAGGAAAAGAGAAAGAGAGAGAAAGGGAAAGAAATAAAGAACCTGCCATGGAGCAGGGCTGGGGGAGGGGGAGGGAACCGGGACGTTGGTGGTGGGAGATGGGCACTGGTGGGGGATGGGTGCTGGAACACTGTATGACCAAAACCCAAATATGAACTTTTTAATTGTATATCTTTGTAATTGTAAAAATAAAAAAATTAAAAAAAAAGAAATTCAGTATAATTTTTTGGGGGTATTAATAGCAGAAATAATTATATCACCATATAATTTCTAAATAGAATCCTATATAGAATCTATATATATATATATATATATTATATAAAGGAAGACAAAGGTTATCAATTGCATCACTGTATATGACTTTTATGTAGATACTTTTATAATTATTTGTATGTTTTGAATATAATGAGTGAGTTAGTACAATAGGTGCTTTAATATTTATCTATAGATGTACCTCAAGCACATATATATGTGTGTGTGTGTATGTATATGTATGCACACATATGTTTAGAGGGACTCCCAAGCTGTGCTAAGGGAGTATGGTTATGGGTAGACTTGATTTTAGATGAAATTAGTCTGAAAGAAAGGGACCATATAAATGGTGATGGTATTTTTTAAAGTATTTTATTATATACCACCATGAGATGTACAGTTACAAAGATGTTCATATTTGGGTTTCGGTCATACAGTGTTCCAGCACCCATCCCTCCACCAGTGCCCATTTCCCCACCACCAATGTCCCCGATTCCCTCCCCCTCCCTAGCCTGCCTCCATGACTGGTTCTTTATTTCTTTCCCCTTTCTCTCTATCTCTTTCTCTTTTCCTTCCCTTCCAGATTGTAGATTACAGTGTATACATTAAAAGGTTGTCATGTGTATCTTTTTTGCCTGTATTTAAGGCTCACTTCTAGGTTAGTATTAGTACTTTCGACAATTGTTAGCATAATGTTCCATTTTTTTGTCTTACCTAGCCTCTGACTCCCCCACGTTTGTGATAATTTCCCCCTTTGACAAGACCTCCTGATACATGTTTGGTGATGGTATTTTACCTGGGGTCTCTGCATATACCCTAGCTTTCTCCCTCCTTTAAATTTTATTTTTTAATTTTTGACATTCTGGTTTACAATTATGTTAATGGGAAATGTTTTTTGAATAAAACAGTTAAGCACCACTTCCTCTCTTAGAGTGTCTTACTTCCCTCTGCCTTCCCTGTCTTTTTCTTCAATTGTCCCATTATCCCTCTATTCCAGTCCAAATCCCTATTTCCTCTCCCTTACAATGCTTGTGGTAAGTTTTCTGTTGAAGATTAGTTCCTCAGTTGCCTTTGGATATTTGTTATACCCCTAATATATATGTGAGTGTGTGTGGGGTTTGTATGGGCCACACTTGTAGCACTCAGTGTACACCTGGCTCTGCATTCAGGGATCACTCCTGGTGGGTTTGGGGGACCACATGGGATGCCAGAGTTGAAACTGGATCAAATGTGTTTAAAGTAATATTCTACCTGTGGAACTATCTCTCTCCCTGTTATTTATATCATACACACGACAGATATCACCTGTGTCTGTCCCTTTCTTTCAGACTGACTATCCACTAGTTTATTCATGTAGCAGCATGTTGCATGATTTCATCTTTTCTTATAGCTGACATCTTTTAAGCCATTTTACCAGGCATAATTTTGTGTGTGTATATTTGTGCAGTGTGTGTTGGGGGAAATGGAATTGAGCTACTGCTGGCAGTGCTCAGGGCTTACTCCTGGCTCGGTGTTAAGGATTACTCCTGGTGGTGCTCAGGAGACTGTGTATGGTACTGGTGATTGATCTGGGTTGGTTGGGTGCTTGCCAGCCAGCACCTTAACCCCTGTATTTCTCTCCATCTCCACAAGGTATATTTTTAAATAGATAAAACTCTCAAGAGCATTAGTTCTATAGAAAGGAACAATACCCATAAATGATACTTTGTGCCCACACAAATGAAATGCTACCTTTTGAAAAAGGTTGATGATTTTCAGTGGAAAAGAAGCATTTTTAATTATTATTTTTTTTTTAAACACCATGATTTACAGATTTCTTCACAGTGTAGTTGTTACTAGCTTTCATTGTTCAACACCAGTCCCACCACCAGTGCATCCCTACCACAACCAAATGCTACCCCCCCCCCATTTCCTATCCCCATGCCAGCTCTCATAGCTGACTGTAAAATTGATTATTGCAACATATATATTGGAAAGGTCCTGGCCTAGACCTGACCCTCAGCTGGGTGGTTTTGTTAACATGTCATGCGGCTGCTTTGCAGCACGCACACAGGAAGAAGCTGTAGTAGTGTCTCTGGTCATTCTTCCCGGAGTTACTATCAGTCCTGGTTGATTGGGAATGGCATCTGCAGCTCGGGTCATTGGAGGTGGGGGCATGAGAGGAGGGGGGCCTCAATCCCTTGCTCCAAGCCCAGTTGGTACGCCCACGACCACCATGTGTTTGCTGGTCCCAGAAATGATGATGAAACTGGCCAGGAAGGAACCAGTTTCCTCCCCCTTTGCTTCCTGGACAGCTCTCCACAGGTAGGAGCTGTAGCAGTGGTGCATCTTGTCATTCTCTTGGCATTATTGATCAGTCCTGGTACCTGGTTGGTTGTAGATGACGACTGCAAGGCAGTAGTCAGCAACCACTAGGTCATTGGAGGTGCGGGGGGATGAGAAAAGGGGCCTCGATCCCCACTCCAGAAGCCCAACTAGCTCGTCCACAACAACCCATGTAGAAGCGATAATGAAGCTGGCCAGGGATGGAGCCAACTTCCCCCCTCTTTGTAGGCAGGAGCTGCAGCAGCTCTGTATCTTGTCATTTTCCCAGGTTACTGATCAATCCTGGTACCTGGTTACTTGTAGATGATGTCTGTGAGTCTTGTGGTGGCGCCCACTGAGTCATTGGAGAAAAGAAACAATTTTTTGCAATAAAATCTTGGCCTTTGTTAGGCTTAGATTGAAATTATTTGTTCAAGAAATCAGTGAACTTGACAACTTTTAATTAGATTTTTCTTTTCCATCTTTACTGGATATAGATTTGTTAAAATAATTTGAAAGACTGCTTTGAGTATTTTATAACAATTAGTCATTTGTAGAGAAGAAAGTAAGAAAATAATTATCTTTGTACTTTAAGTATTTAATTCATTGTTCTATTTACTCTGTCAAACCTCAATTTTAATATGATGGTTACTGATTATTGCTTCATACATATATTACTGGTATTATTTATGTTGTAACCATATTTATTATTCAGAGAGAAAAGTCAAGTGTTATTTTCTGTTAGCAGGAGATCTTATAAGAATATACTTCAGGTAAACTTATAAAGGCACTGGTTTTTTTTTTTTTTTCTATGAGAGTGCTGACTGTTCAGGTATAATGAATAATATTAAAATTTTATGTTTCAGATAGCATACATTCTACATAATGCTAATGATAGATCACTCATATTAATTGATGAACTTGGCAGAGGTACTAATACAGAAGAAGGTATTGGAATTTGTTACGCAGTTATTGAATATCTGCTGAGATTAAAGGTATTGTTTAAGTGGATTAATTTCTATTCCTTTTTAATGCCTTTTTTGTATTTATAGTGATTTTTTGTATTTATTGTGTATCAGAATATTACACACACCTAAAAATTGCTCTTTTAAATAACTTTAGAAGTTAAAAATACTATAACCTTTACTGATTGATTGATCTTTGCTGTGCCTTGGTTGACCACACATATATAAGACAAAGCTGTCTCTCTCTCTGAGTTACAATAGTGTTTATAACTTTATTTCTATTGGGGATAGGAACTGCTAGTTTGTCAGTCATGATGTAGATGATAAAAAAAGGAAATCAAGAAAAGATATAATGTCAAGGCTAATTAAGTAAACGTCATTTAATGAATGAAATACCAAAATGTGAGACATTTTGAAAGTTGTTGCCATGTATAATATAGTCTTGACAATAATGTCACAATATGAAGTGTCGGAGAGCACTGGGCTCCCCTGACCAAATCCGGGAATAGGGTATACCAGAGATCCCGTTCTTCCCCAAGGGGATTGATGGCCGCTGGACAGAGAAAGATCCGAGAATCCAGCAAAGTTTCTAAAGGCCTCACTCACTCTTGTTCTGATATACAACCCAGTAACAGGAAACCCCTGACTTTAGGTTCCTAGCTGGGTCCTGGCACGTGTAGGTTTAGAATCCCTAGGCCTAGATGGCCGCTACCACGTGCTAAGGCCCAACAGGAAAAAGAACAGAGAGGAGGAGAGGCAGAGGCAGAGAGCAAAAGAGGAGGAAGAAAGGAGAAAAGGGCATGGAAGAAAGCAGGCTACAGCTTTTATAACTTTTCAGCCCAGACTGGCCCACATCAATGGAAAGCAGTTAGGGTCAACCCCTCAGGTGACTTCTCCCAGGACCTCACCTAGTCCCATTGAAATGTTAACATTGCCCTGCTAAGGCTGCAGGTCTTTAGTTGGTGGGGGGAGGGCATCTGAGATGAACTGTGTCTCAGAATACAAAAGCCATGCATAGGTACCAATGGATGTTCTACAGCCAGGTATATATTTCTCCAAGCCTTCACAAGAGTCTCATCTTTTACTTCATAGTTGTTTTGTATATTAGCCTTTAGACTTATTAGAGAGCCAGGCTTGCTTGCTTGGAGGCAAAGCATTACTCTCTGGTCTAATTATAACTAGATTATATTTAGAGATCCAACATGGCCTGGTAAATATACTGATAAAATCTATCTAGTCTCCACAATGATTGTGGTAGCATGAGAGAAGAAAATATTTATACCAGCTAACGTAGATACATGGTAAGATATACTGCTACATAAAGCCACAGATCCAAACTGTTTTTCACCCCTTATCTACAAAGTGGCCTGTAGGAGGTAACTCAGGCAAGATGCAGAGGCTCTGGGCAACTGTGTACTGCAACAATGAAGTAAAACACTAAGCTTCTGATGCAAAATCTGTTTTTACTTGAATATATTTTATTCCTTTAAAGATAACATATTTCACAAATTAACTACATAAAGCAAACTTAGTTTGCCCTATTAATAATAGAGATCATAAGCTCATTTGTTAAATATCTTAAGTTGTCATTCAAAATATATATGGATATAAAAAATTTTATTAAAGTATCTTAAATATTCCTAGAATGATGTTTCACAGCTTAAATGAGTTGACAATGATTTGTTATATAAAATGAGAAAAGACCTTTTTATTTAAAAGAAAGGTATGCTGTGTGTCAAACTTCCATCTGTGGATCAGTCCCCCTTGCCCTTGTTTCTATTGTCTGTGGGTATCTGTCTTATATAATGTCTCACAAATGAGTTCAGTCAGTCTATGTCTCTCTCCTTTTTTTTTTCATTTTTTTTGGGGGGTCACACCAGGCGCTCAGGGGTTACTCCTAGCTCTGCACTCAGGAATCACTCCTGGTGGTGCTCAGGGGACCATATGGGATGCCAGGGATCGAATCCCGGCCAGCATAGGCCAGCCGCATGCAAGGCAGACGCGCCCTACTCACTGGGCTATCGCCCAGCCCCTGTCTCTCTCCTTTTGACTCATTTCATTCAGCATGACACTATCTATGTCTATCCATTTATAAGCGAATTTCATGACATGGTTTTTTTTTTGGTGGGTGTGTGGTAATCCATTGTGTAGATGTACTGTAGGGCCACCTAGGGTGGGGGAGTGCAGTTAGGACAGAGAAGGGAAACTCTATGATAATGATAGTTGGAAATGGTCATGCTGGTCAAGAACTTAGTGCTGAAATTAGGTGAAGGGACATATATATATATATATACATATAAATATAAATATATATATATACACACAAATAACCCCTCAGAACCAATATTGCAAATCATAATGCCCAGAGGAATGAGAGAGAGAGAGAGTGAGAGAGACATAGAAGAAAAGTACCTGCACAGAGGCTGGCTAGGGTGGCAGTGTGGGGCAGGAGGGGAGGGTGGCAGGAGGGAAACTGGGGACATTGGTGGTGGGGAAATGTACACTGGTAAAGGGATGGGTATTGGAACATGACTGAATGTTCATGACTGGAAACCTAATCATGTACAACTTTATAACTGTGTATCTCCCTGGTGATTCAGTTAAAAAATTAAAAAGAAAGGATGCTAGGAATTTAAAAGACTTAATAACATAATCTTTATAAGTTTGACTTGATAAAATTTTGGGGGAGCACCCCAAGTAGAGAAGGTGATGTTTAGACACAGCAGTGCTGGGGCCACCAAGTACCACTCTGGTGATCTAGGGGGGACCAGGTGTTACATGAAGTTAAACCTGGGGCCTCTGTATGCCTTCACTTATGAGAATTGCAGGACTACCTACATGACCTTACCCCCAAAACCTAGTATGTAATTCTGAGTCAACATCAGTCAGTCAAAATTTCATTTATAAATAAGGTGAACATATTACCTTTTACGAATAAAAAGGTAATTTTAATGTGATTCTTAATTTTGTGTGTAAGGTCAGTTAGCTGACTGATACACATTTGGTCAGATATTACCCCTGGATATATCTTTTAAGATTGCTCTGGATAAGATTGATATTTGAATTCATTGACTGATTAAAGACTATTTGCCAGAAAGGCTGGACCAATCAGCATTCCCACCAGCAGTGAATGAGAACACCTTTCAGATGTACTGGCACTACTTGTTCTTTTTTGACATGTGGTAGTCTCTGTGGTGTGAAATGATATCTCATTGTTGTTATAAGTTACATTTCCCTGATTATTAGTCATGAAGAGAACTTTTTCATTTGCCTTTTGCCATTTGTATTTCTTCTTTGAGGAAGTTTATGTTCATTTGTTCTCCGTTTTTTCGATGGGGTTGTATGCTTTTTTTCTTGTAGAGTTCTATAAGAACTTATGTATCTTGAATATTATGTATCTTGTATACTAACCTCTTATGAGTGTTGTGTAAATAATTTTTCCTGTTATGTAGGCTGTCTTTATATTCTGGTCATCATTTCCTTTGAAGTGCTTCCATAGGACCCTAGCAATACATTCATTCATGGGAATATACCCTACTGGCTTGGCTTTGTCTTCATTTTGCTGATAAAGATCTGGAAACTTGTCCATCACTATTTTCTGACAATATGTCACTTTGTGCAGACATACTCACACACACATATACCTTATTATTTTTACTTTTATGGGCAACCTTACTAATACAATTTTAGTACGAAGTTATTCTAGAGAAACAGTTTTATTTTATTTTAAAAAAGAATTTTCTAAATTGATTCTTGGATTTTAGGGATTGACTATAATCTGATTGGAGTAAAAGTTATGAATGATTCTATTTCTAGTAGTAAAGAGACACTAATAATTAATGCTATGATCTGATAATAAAAATATGCAAAATTGGATACTCTCAATTACCACTTATAAACAAGGAGTTGCATTACTGTATGTGATTATTTCAAACATTTTGGCAAACTAATGAATGAAATGAGATTGTCTGATTGCACCTAATATAGCTAGATGAAATGGGAAAGGAAAGAATTTCCACATAAATTATGATGTAAATGACCTGGAAAACATCTGTGTTTACCCTGGGGATCCCTTTACTTATGTAGCCTTAGATTACTGAAACCCAAATCCAATAACTCATCCTGTGATATACTGAATTACAGCAGGAGTTGATTCCCCAACCATGTATTAATAACTCTTTTATTAAAGTTAGAAGAGTGATTGGGAAGGAATGCAATCCTAAAACTTAGAATGGGAATTTACAGGATGACCCCATGAAACTGTAACATTGACTCTAGTAAATTCCAATGAGACTTTTGCAAGTGAAAAGGCCTTCCTCTTTCCCATTGGAAGAATTTACATGTATTACATTGACTTTGTTCATGAAGGCCTGCAAATGGCCCCACACCTTTCAGGATCGAGAGTTTCAGCCACTACACCAGTTAAAGGATCATGACCAGCTAAGGTGGTTGTTGAAGGTGAAGGGAATAAAAATGAATAGTGGAAGAGAAACCCCTATACCTGGTTGTAAATGTTTTCTTTTGCTTTATAAATTTAGCCTAAGTTATACTCATTTTGATTTGGTAAGTTAATAGTTGAGGGTTTTTTTTTTTTTTGAGGGGGGGAGATTTTGGGCTATACCTGAAAGGCTTAGTGTTTACTCTTGGCTCTGTGCTTATAAATCACTCCTGGCAGTGCCCTGGGAGGTCATTGCAGTGCTGAGAATTGAATTAGGATTGACTACCTGAAAGACAATGTTTTTAGCCTTGTACTATCTCTAATTACTAGTTGCTCTAGTAACTAGAGATACCCTAGTTACTAGTTGCTCTAGTTAAATAAGTTAAATAAATGCAGTCATTCTGTATCTGTCTCTCTCCTTCTGGCTAATTTCGCTCAACATAATCTTCTCCATGTCCATCCATTTATAGGCAAATTTTATAACTTCATTTTTTCCTAACAGCTGCATAGTATTCCATTGTGTAGATGTACCAAAGCTTCTTTATCCAGTCATCGATTTTCGGGCACTCTGGTTGCTTCCAGATTCTGGCTATTGTGAATAATGCTGCTATGAACATAAAAGTAGGGATGGTGTTTCCGCTGCATATTTTTTGGTTTCCCAGAGTAGATTCCCAGGAGTGGTATGGCTGGGTCAAATGGGGAGTTCAATTTCTAGTCTTTGGAGGAATGTCCATATTGTTTTCCAGAAAGGCTGTACCAGCCGGCATTCCCACCAACAATGGATGAGTGTCCCCTTTTCCCCACATCCACGCCAGCACTTGTTGTTCTTGCTCTTTTGAATATGTGCCAGTCTCTGTGGTGTAAAGTGGTATCTCATTGTTGTTTTGATTTGCATCTCTCTGATGATTAGTGATGATGAGCATTTTTTCATATGTTTTTTGGCCATTCGAATTTCTTCCTTGCTGAAGTTTCTGTTCATTTCTTCTCCCCATTTTTGATGGGGTTGTTTGTTTTCTTCTTGTAAAGTTCTACCAGTGCCTGATATATCCTGGATATTAATCCCTTATCAGATGGGTATTGGGTACATCTGCCTTTTTGGAGGTGTTGTTTGCGTCTAGAATGATCTTCCAGCCTTTGACTTTTGAGTCTGTGTTTGCTCTGGTTATTCAGATGTGTTTCTTGTAGGCAGCAGAATTCAGTTTTTTAATCCATTTTGCCACCCTGTGTCTCTTAATTGGTGCATTTAGACCGTTGACGTTGAGAGATTATTGTCATTGGATTTTGTGCCATCTTTCTTTTTAAACTTGTTGTGATTTTGGGTTGTCTTATTTTACAATAGACCCTTCAATCCTTCTTTAGAGTTGGTTTTGAGTCTATGAATTTCCTGAGTTGTTGTTTATCCATGAAGTTGTGTATCTTTCCTTCGCATCTGAAAGCAAGTCTAGCTGGGTAAAGAATTCTTGGTGAGGCCTGAAGTTCATTGAGTCTTTTCACAATATCCCACCATTGTTTTCGGGCTTGGAGTGTTTCATCTGAGAAGTCTGCTGTAAATCTCAGGGATGCTCCTTTGTATGTGATTTCCCTTCTTTGATCTTGCTGCTTTCTGTATTCTATCTCTGTCTATCGTTTTGTCATTTTAATAAGGATGTGTCTTGGAGTATTCTTATTGGGGTTTCTTTAGCTGGTATCCTTCGGCCCTCCTGTTTCTGGGTGCATGCTTTCTTCAGTTCGGGAACTTGTCAGTGATGATGGCTTTGACAGTTTCTTCTTCATCAGGGTTTTCTTCTTGCCCTTCTGGGACTCCAATGATGCATATGTTGTTCCTTTTGGCTTCATCCTGATTTCTCTGGTAGTCTGTTTATTGATTGTGAGTCTTTTTTCCATCTTCTGGTGTTGTCTACAGAATCTCGGAACCTCGTCTTCAGGATCACTAATTCTTTCTTCAGTAGCTGTTACTCTGTTTTGGAGGCCTTCTCCCTGTGTTTTTCAGTTCACTTACCTCATTTTTAATATCTGTCAATTCTGCTTGTACTTTGGTCTGAAATGTACTCAATTCTGCTCTCATTTTCTCCTGTGTTTTATTGACGTTATATTCCATTGTTTCTTTTTATTTCCTTGTACATCTTTAACAGTTGCTTCCAAAATTCCTTTTCAGAGAGGTTATATAGCTCATCGTTATTGCTGGACTCATCTGTATTAGTAACTTCAATCGTAGAGCTTTAAGGACTTCTGCGCTGCTTTACCATAATGGCTATCGTAGGTTGAAAATGAGTGTTCTGGTTGACTAGTCAATAGAGTTAATAGGTGCATAAATTACTTTGCAGCTAGGGACGTATAGCAAAGAGTGTAGGGCCAATGCTCAGTGGTATCTCGTGTAGATAGACGATGATTCGCGCGACGCTAGTGCGTCCAGCGCGGTTTTGAATTTTGGGGTTGCAGTGGATGGTTCCAGAGTCAGGGGGTCGGGGTGGGGGTCGTGCAGTGGAAGGTTCGAGGACGCTGAGTGGGGCTTGGTCCCTCCTCATAGCTGGAGCCTTTTCTCCTGGAGCGAGAGTGGCTCAGGGGCTGCCCGCCACGGGAACGCACCTGGTGGGAAGAGCGCGGGAATCTGCTGGGCGCCGGGGCTGGATGACGCCAGGAGGGAGGTCCGAGGACGCTGAGTGGGGCTTGGTCCCCTCCTCAAAGCTGGAGCCTTTTCTCCTGGAGCGAGAGTGGCTCAGGGGCTGCCCCCAAGATATTTTTCTTTTATTGTGGGAAGATATTTGTCCCTTTTCTATAATAAAATGTATGCATTTTTGTGTATTCACAGTGTTTGCTCAAACATGTTTTGTTTACTGAATATAAATTTCAAAACAATTAACTATGTTAACATCAGAATTATTCGTTTCATTTTCCCATCTCTTCTAATAAGGTATTTTAAAAATGCAACTTTACATTTAAATAAATTTTTTAAACTTTATTAAAATACCATGATTTACAAAGTGAACATTTCTTCACAGTCAGTTGTCACAGGCATACATCGTTCAACACTATTCCCATCACCAGTTTGTCCCTACTGCACCAGAGACCACCACCTCCCACCCACTCCCCATCCCCACGCTAGCTCCCTAGACAGCTCCAATCATATTGATCATTACAACATATATATGGGAAAGGTTTTGATAAAGACCTGACTTTAGCCTGGTTATTATATTAAAATGACCCGTGGGAAGGAGCTGTATCATTTGTGCCATTGTTCAGTTTCCCGGAGTTTTACTTGTGAGGCCTGGTTCATCGTCCTGGTGAAAGCTGGCTGCGCAGCTTGTGGGTGCAGCCACTGGGTCATTGGAGGTGGGAGTGGGGATGAGAGGAGGGGTCTCATTCCCCGCCCCAAACCAGCCCAGCGTGCCCACAGCCACAGCAACTGTATGTTTACTGACGCCTGAAGCTGTAATAGAACTGGCTGGGACAGGGCCCATTCCCCCTCTCAGTGCTTCATGGTCAGCTTGGCTCGGGGACACAGCTGTATCATTTGTGTCGATGTCAGTCTCCCCAGAGATTTACTCGTGAGTCCTGGTTCATAGTTGGTGGTGAATGGCGTTTGTCCCATTCACCAAACATTTTAAGTAATGTTTAAAATAATTTTGTAGTTCATTTTAAAGTTTTTAAAATAATTTTGTAGTTCATTTTAAATTTTGTAGTTCATTTTAAAGTCATTATAATACTCATTGTTATATGTTCCAGGCTTTTACACTGTTTGCTACACATTTTCTGGAACTGTGCCAAATAGATACCCTGTATCCTAACGTAGAAAATATGCATTTTGAAGTTCAACATGTAAAGAACACCTCAAGAAATAAGGAAGCAATCTGGTATACCTACAAACTTTCTAAGGGACTCACAAAAAGAAAAAAATTACGGTATTTCAGACAGAAATCATGTGTATACATTTGAAGCACTGCATATCTGCATGAGATAAATTTTCTCTCACTTTTGTCAGTATAATCAAGTTTCTTGTTATTCTTTTGGGAACTTGTGTGTTCTTAGGTTATATTTTCTATATCAAACTCATATTTGATATAACTATATAGTAACTATATGGAGTCATCACATATGAAAGCCCAGAAGTATTCATTTCTGTCTGTAGAAAACTACAATTTAATTTATATTTTCAAGTAACATAGTAAATTGAAAACTGCACATTTCATTTACATTCTTTTATTTACATTCTTTTAGTAACAATATCCTACCTCTGGTAGGATACCTGTTCTTCCCAGGTTCAGGGGCTTGAGAATTATTAAATCTTAAGTCTTAAAATGGAATGTATTGTGAAATGATTTACTTATTTATTTTTGCCGCACCCTGTGATTCTCAGGGCTTTCTCTTGACTCTGCACTCAGGAATTACTCCTGGCCTGCTGAGGAGTCCATATGGGATGCCAGTGATTCAATCTGGATTGTCCACATGCAAGTTCCTACCCACTGTACTGTTTCTCCAGCCCCAAAATAATTTATTTCTAAACTTGAGTTGATATTTTTACCTAAATAATATTTAGTATGTATAAATTGTAATAGAACTTTCATATCTCCAACCCCTGCTTCTATTTTCTTTAAATATTATTACAAACTATTTTCACACAATAGAAAGCCTATGTTATTTATACTCTAAAATCAGCATGAGATTACTCATTGGTGTTTGAACATGCTTGAAGAATAAACATATTTCCTTACCTCTTGAAATATTGCTTCCTAATTGAACTGTTAGGCCAATTCAGCTTTAGCATTTACTAAACATTCTCTGTTACTAGACATTCTCTGTCCCTGAGAATGTCTATATATCTGAGAAATGTCCATATATCTTAGACCCTCTGTACCAACTGTATTTATAGATTATCAATGTTGTTATTTGATTTTCTAATGGTCTGTCTCCCTTTCTCATATTTTCCTGCTATTTCATAAGTATGGTGAGAGTTAATTGATGTCATCTTACACATCTTAGACTAGAACTTGTAAGTTACTATCCTTAATTTTGGAAAACTTAATTGCATAATTTACTTTGCTGTACTAGGAATTGAAACCAAGTCTTAATGTATGCAAGGTATATACTTTGCTACTGATTCACATCTCAGGTCTAATTTTTGAGAATTGTTAAGTAGATCAGAACTATCTAAAAACAACGTTTAAATCTTTGAGGCACCGGTGGCGGGATGGGTGCTGGAACACTGTATGACCAAAACCCAAATATGAACTTTTTAATTGTATATCTTTGTAATTGTAAAAATAAAAATATTTTAAAAAGCTTAAATCTTTGAGGAAAAGATTAATACTGATTAAAACAAATATTGCCAGTATTGAATCCCCTTGTGTATAATTTAGGATTAAAAGCTGCAGAGGTGTCGTCCACCCCACCGTCAATTGTTTTGGATGCCAAAGAAATCACAACTCAAATTACGGGACAAATTGTGGTAAGAAACTCTTCTAAGCAATAAGAACTGTTTTTTTTTACATTAAATAAGGTACATTGAGTATTGTGTGATGTGAGTGTGTTTGTGTGTGTGTGTGTAATTGGTGATCAAATCTAGTGCCTCACACAGGTGAGCCATGAATTATAAGAACAACTTTTACATTTTTATTGTGGTCTTGGGTAGACAAATAAAATTTAACATTAATAATAAAAACATAAAACTGGAAGTTTAATTTCTAAATAACAAAGTCCTTTTGCTTTGTTTTGGGGCCACACCTTGTGGTACCCAGGGGTTACACCTGGGTCTGCACTTGAATTACTTCTGACAATCCCTGGAGCTCCATATGGGATCCCAGGGGATCAAACCTGGGTCAGTTGCGTGCAAGGCAAGTACTCTGCCCACTGTACTATCTTTCTGGTATCCTGACCCCATTTTAATTGAGGCACTGAGATTTACAATACTATTAATGATAGAGGCCCAGGCATTCATTATTCTAACAGGACACCCATTACTAGGGTGTCCACTCCCTCTACAGTACTCTAAGGACCCCTCCCATCTCCACTTTCCTGTCTTCCCCAGAGAAGCTCAGTTCTGTATATTTAGCATTCCAGTTCTGTTGCCTTTGGAAATTTGGTGTTCTCTTACTGTTTACCATAAATATGAGAGAGGTCATTTTATCTTCATTTCCTTCTGACTGACTTTACTCAGTATGATACCCACTAATTCCATCTAAGTAGTGGCAAATTGCATGATCTTATTTATTTTTTATAGCTGACTAGTAGTATTGTGTAGATATATATGTATATACATATAATAGGGTATACACATAAATATATATTATAATATATTTATCTAGTTCTCTGTTTTCCAGCACTTGCATTGTTTCCAGATTTTTCCTATTGTAAATAGTGCTGCCATGAACATAGGTACACAAATACTTTATTGAAATAGTGTTGGTGCCATGGGGTTGATAACAAGAAGTGAAATTGCTGAGTCAAATGGAAGTTCAGCTCTTAGCTTTTTGATAAGGTTCATATCTTCCAAGGAGGGTGAACCAGACAACATTCCTACCAGTGATGGTTGAGTATTCCTTTACCCTCACTTTTATGCCAGTACCACTTGTTTCTATTCTTTTTCATTTCATTTTTTCTCTCTGGTGAGACTTGTTACCACATTGTTGTTCTGATTAGCATTTTCCTGAAGATAAGTATGCTTATTAGTTATCTCTCTTCTTCACAGAAGTGTCTGTGCATGTTTTTCTCCCCAATTTTGATGGAATTGTTTGGGTTTTTTGTTGTTGTATGGATTTTTTATAGGATTGTTTGGTTTTATCAGTGCTTTATTTATCTGTGATATTAACCCTTTGTCAGATGAGTGGTGGGCAAATATTTTCTCTCAGTCTGTGAGGTGTCTTTATTCCACTTATCTTACATATGCATATGTGTATGTGTGCACACTTATACACATACATGTGTGTATGTGTGCTGCAGAAACTTTTTGATTTGATGTAGTTGTTTATTTTGACTTCTGTTTCACCAGTGACATCAAGTCGTTGGAAGAGGCTCCTAAATTCAGTGTTATGAAAGGTTCTGCCTGTGTGTTTTTTACTATAGTTTATGCATGGAGTTCTTATACATGAAGGTCTTTATTCCATTTTTAATTGATTTTTTGTGTCTGGTGTGAAAGGAGCCTCAGAGTTAATTACTTTAGATGTAGCTGACCAGTTTTCCCAACATCTGTGCAAGAGGCTTTCCTCATTCCACTTCATTCCTTGCTTCTTTGTAGAAGATTAGCTGGCCTGAGGGGTATCTCTGAGGAACATTGACCGAGATTCTGGTTCTGTGTTTCCCATAGCCTTGTTCTGGCTCTCTTGCTTTAGTCTTTGGGCTGAAGGCCTTGACTCTCCAGAGTCCAGAGAACTTGCACATAACTTTTGTCCTGAGTAAGGAGTGAGATGGAGTGTAGTGTATATTCTTTGTGTGTGTGTGTGTGTGTGTGTGTGAATGTAATTGTGTAATGCCACCTACTATCAAAAAACCTCAGCATTAGGTGCTTCTTAGTATGTGTCTGGCAGCAAAAATTGTTTTTTTGCTTTTCCTGTTCTTTTTCTGCATTCCTGTTGGTTGCTAAACAAGCTTTCTGATTACATTTTCTGTTGTTGGAGAATTGAAAACCTGTGAGGGTGACTTGACTCAGTTTCACTGCTCTGCCATTGACCACACTGTCTGCCAACAGCCTGGTGCCTGCATATGATCCTGTCTGCTCACTCACTGCCCTTTTTCCGCTTCATCCTTGCTTCATTAGAGTCACTTAGAGATAGTGACTCAATTGTTGTTCTCAAACAGAAGTTTTCTGGGAAGCTTTATGGTGCCATGGAGTTTTGCACTTCGTATTCCCTGCTGGGCCTCTTACAGAAGTCATTACAATTTCTGTCTTGCCCAGTTCTGGTTTTCTGGTGCAGTTCAGGCTCTTTTTCTGTTATCTTGGCCCTGCTTTCTGTCTTGTGTTAGTCTTTGTAACTTTTTCCAGAAATTTAGTTAATAAGTTAAATGGCTCAATTCCATAATACTTATTAATTACACGAACTTTCTGTTGACTACAAGAGTATGCTACCCGCACGGCAGAGCCTGGCAAGCTACCCGTGTCGTATTTGATATGCCAGTTACCAGTAAAAATTATAGACCTCATTCCCATGACCTGATGGAATGGTTTGAGGCTCTTTATGTTCCTGGAGCAAGCAGGTGCCCTTCGGCTCTACTTGCATGAGACAGGTCATATGGAGATGTTACTGGTGCCCGCTCGAGCAAATCGATGATGAATGAGAAGACAGTGAAGACAGAACTTTTTGTTGAGAAAACTATATCCATGAAAAATAAAAAATCACAATGTATAATATTTCATATATTTTACTTATTTTTTCATGAGAGACATGTTTTAAATTTAGTTTAGGTGATAGGGTTAAAACAGTATTGAAGTTGCTTTGTTCTTTTTTTCATATTTGGTCCACTCTTTTCAGTGCTTCAGGGCTTACTCCTGGCACTGTGTTCAGGGATCATTCTTTGCATACTCAGGATCACATGTGGTGCTGGGGATTGATCTTTGGTCAGCCATATATATGCAAGGCAGATGTCCTAGTTGTTGTATGATCTCACTAGCCCTAGTATTTAAGTTTATACTATTGATGTACAAAGTCACTGCATATCATTGTTACCAAAGTGCCCATTACCTTCTATTTCTGCACATATGTAAGCTGTGGTCCAGAATTCCTTTCCTGTGTCCATTTCTTTATTATTTGATAATTGATAGTTAATGTAATGATTTTAAGTGCATACTGTTGCTTCACTTTACCAACACCAATGTGCTGTAGACCCTCTGCCTATGCTCTTGTGTTACTTTCTGTCTGCCTCATTTTTACTCTTATTCTTTTACCTCTGACTCTGTGTTCAGGGTTCACTCTTGGTGAGGCTTGGGGGACTTATGTGGTTCCAGGGATAGAATCCAGGTTGACTTCATGAAAGACAAGTGCCCTACTCACTGTACTATCTCACTGGCCTCTGAAGTGATTTTTTTTTTAGAATATAAGGATCTATCATGAAATAGATTACATAAAATTTATTCTATAAAATAATATGTATTTATTCTGATATATTCTCTGCTAGTTGGATGGATCTGACTTATCCACAGCCATTAGTTTATCATTAGTTTCTTATTCCTATGGAAGGGTATGTAGAATGTTGCCAGCATCTAAGAGAAAAGTCCATTGAAGTTATGTTTTAATTTAATTTATTTTTTTAATGACAGCAAAACCAAAAGAGTACCCCAGAGATGGAAAGACAGAGAGCTGTGTACCATCTAGCTACTAGGCTTGTTCAAACTGCTCGAAACTCTCAATTGGATGCAGACAGTTTACTGAATGTATTTAAGTAATCTCAAGAAGAAGTATGAAGCAGATGTACTCAAGGTTGAACATGTTACAAGAGACACTGAAGAATAGTAACATTTTGCAATCTTTTCCTAATGAAGTAACTGAGCTTAGCATGAGGAATAAAGAATTTGTTTTTTCTTGAGAGGAAAAGATATTTTTGCTTAATTTTATGTTTTAATTGAAAAATAAATTAACTTCAGAATCATCATTTGTATATTTTATATGAAAATGTTATAACTTAAGTGAGAATCAGATAACTTTATGTCTGAAAAAACGGGCAACATGATCCATTTTTGTCCTTTATTAAAAATATATCCATACTATTAAATTTTTTTGTTTATTTGCATATGACAAAAGTTATTTAAAATCTTACTGTAAATATACTCTTAGGACTGGAAACTGAGTTTTTCTTTATTCTGAAACATATACTCTGAAAAAATATAACTTAATTTATTTTCGGATCTTTGGCCCATATCCACCTGAGAGTGACTAGGGAATTAATGTCTATCTCTGTTCAGGGAGTCCATTCTGGTAGAACCAGGGGACCACATGGGATGTGGGTAATTGAGCTGGGATGGCCACATGCAAGGCAAGTACCTTTACCCGTATACTATCTCTACTCCAAAATTTTCTAAGACCTCCAAATTTCAACACTGGATACTTCTGGAGTATTTTTAGAATGATGTTGTGAACTTAAAATATGTATGCTTATATTTCCATCATAGTTTTAAAGGGTGAAAATAAATATATTTCAGTGCAGTGCTTCTAGAAAAGGAAAGTAATTTCCACTATCTACTTTTTAAAAAAAAACAATATTTTATTATACCACCATGAGACATACAATTACAAAGATGGTTCATGAGATGTTCATATTTGGGTTTCGGTCATATAGTGTTCCAGCCCATATCCCTCCACCAGTGCCCATTTTCCACCACCAATGTCCCCATTCCTCCCTCCCCTAGCCTGCCTTTTATGGTAGGTTCTTTATCTCTTTCTCTTTTCTCTCTCTCTTTCTCTCTTCCTTCCCTTACACATTGTGGATTACAATACATACATTTAGAGGTTGTCATGTGTATCTTTTTGCCTGCATTTAATGCTAGGTTGGTATTAGCATTTTCGACAATTATTAGCACACTATTCCATTCTCTATCTTACCTAACCTCTGACTCTCACACGTTTGTGATAATTTCCACCTTTTACAAGACCTCCTGATCCAGATCCATGTTTCACCTGACCTTGGATATTGGTATCGTAATATGTACATATATATATATATATATATATATGCATATATATATATATACATATATATTTATGTAATGCAAATAAATGCAGTCATTTTATATCTGTCTTTTTTCCTTCTGGCTAATTTCACTCAACATGATCCTCTCCATGTCCATACATTTATAGGCAAATTTTATAACTTCACTTCCTAACAGCTGCATAGTATTCCATTGTGTAGATGTACCACAGTTTCTTTATCCAGTCCTCAGTTCTCGGGCACACTGGTTGTTTCCAGATTCTGGCTATTGTGAATAGTGCTGCTATGAAAATAAAAGTGCAGATGGTGTTTCTGTTGTGTGTTTTTGGGTTTCCAGGGTATATCCCCAGGAGTGGTATGGATGGGTGAAATGGGAGCTCAATTTCTAGTCTTTGGAGTAATGTCCATATTGTTTTTCAAAAAGGTTGTACCAGTCGACATTCCATTTTCACGTATCTAGATGCTCCATTTTCAACTCACCAACCTCTCTTAAACAGCTTTTTTGTTTGGTAGTCTTTTTTTAGACGAGAAACCTAGGCAAAGAAAGAGTGCTGGTGCTTACCATAGCTGTTTCACAGTGGAACATTTTCTTTTTTTTTAATTTTTTTTTTGCAATTACAAAGATATACAATTAAAAAAGTTAATATTTGGGTTTTGGTCATACAGTGTTCCAGCATCCATCCCGCCACCAGTGCCCATCTCCCCACCACCAACGTCCCCGGTTCCCTCCCCCTCCCCCAGCCCTCCTCCATGGCAGGTTTTTTTTTTTTTCTCGTTTTTGCCTCTTTTAATGCTCATTTCTAGGTTGGCATTAGTACCCTCGACAATTGTTAGCACACTGTTCCATTTTCTGTCTTACCTGCCTCTGACTTCACAGTGGAAAATTTTCACTGGCATGTAATTTACATCACTAGCTCAGAATTTACTCAAGGATAATTATATCATATTAAATGGAAAACCACCAGTTTGTTAGTAATTGTAAAGAGCAATTGTCTTCTCAAATTTATCAGATTTCAAAAATTTACTCTCAGTACATGAGTTTAATCTTAATTCAAAGGACAAAGATTAGGATTTTTTTTTGAGAACTCAATATCTGAAATGCAGAGTATATATTCTATAGTATGTTGTATTCATACTTATTTAGCACTTTAAAAAATAGACTGGTTAGGCTCCTATTTTTATTGACGTGTATATTTTGTTTTAAAACATAGAGTTTAATATTAACATTTTAAACTTTAAACCTTTCTCAGCATTCTGAGTGCATTGGCAGTACAGACTAGATGAATTGAAACTTAATTTGTATACATATGTTTTAGAGTATTTACTTTTACATAGTATTTACTTTTGATATATATTAAATGTCATATTAGACTGCTTATTTTTCCTTTTGTCATGTTTTAGAGAGTACCACATGTTTGATTTGATCATTACCATGATTTAATTTCAAGCCTTCAAAATGAGTTATATTTTTAGCCATGATTCCTAATAAATAGATAATTTATTATTTAAATTATCTATTTATTCCTAGTAATTTTATCCATGGAATAAATTATCTGTTTATTCCATGATTCCTAGTAAATAGATAATTTAAGCTCTGTCAAATTATAGAAAGTTTCTGAGGAGAAAACGGGCATGAGAAACTTGAGAATGGGAGGGAGAGGAAGGAAACAAAAGGCCAGAAGGGGTCTAGGTAGCTAAAGAAAAATAGGCAAAGCACAATCTAGTGAACATTATTTCCTGATATATATTAAGTTTACCTTAGACTTAACTTCAGTGTTAGAGTCCATTCAATCTTTAAGAAACTTTTTTTTTATCATTTAGAGCTTTTCATATGAAACTAATGCCAGTGATGCCAGTCCCTTATTTCAAACTTAGAATAGTGAAACAAAAAATAGGTATGTCTTCTTAAAATTAAGCTACTTTTTTTCTTAATCCTATAGTAGAAACAAACCCAAAAGAAAAACAAAGAATCGTTGTGTCATGATACTGTGGACTAGAGGTGAGTACATTGGAAAATCCATTATTTTAAGTTTAAACCCTATTTGTACCTCCTTTCCTCAGCCTTTCTCTATAATTATAGATGAATATCTCATAATTCAGTCTTTTAAAGGTAAATGGTCATAATGCAACATGTAAAATGTTCGAAAAGCAAGACTCTTTCATTTCCATCTCAAAAGTCTTTTAGTTCTACATGTCTCCTCATAGGATAAAATCCTGCATAAAGTAGTCTTTAAAGATAGAAGATATGTGGGAATAGACAGGAGAAGCAGCTTATCCTCATGCTTAAAATATGGTCAATCATAACTATAACTATAGTTAAATTATATGAATTGATAGTTCTTTTTTTTGGGGTCACACCTGGCGACACTCAGGGGTTACTCCTGGCTCTGCACTCAGGAATTACTCCTGGCGGTGCTCAGGGGACCATATGGGATGCCGGGGATTGAACCCGGGGGCAGCACAGGCCGGCGGCTGCAAGGCAAACACCCTACCCGCTGGGCTATCGCTCCGGCCCCTGAATTGATAGTTCTTTAATTCAGTCCCGTAGTGCATTTATTACAGGAATGAAAGGAAAAGTGATATACTTATTACATTCTGTTTGTTATATTCTTTAGAAACTTGTATCATGTAATTGTTCATCTTTCTGTGAAAACCAAAATAAATATACTTTTCTGTTGCAGGACTCCTCTAAGGGCCGCTGCATCTGCTCTGAATTGCTGCCTGCAAATCACTTTGTAGATAAGGGGGTAGTCTAAATGTGGCAGTTTATCTGACCATGTATTCTGTACTGGCTGGTATAAATATTCTCCCATGCTACAACAATCATCGTGGGACTAGCTAGATCTTACCAGCATATTTGCCTGGCCACGTTGGATCTCTAAGTAATTAGACCAGAGAGAAATGCTGTTTGCTTCCAAGCAAACAAGTATGGCTCCCCTGATATACTCAAAGGCAACTAAAATATAAAACTACAATGAAGTAGAAGAGACTTGTGAAGGCTTGGAGAAATATTTAACTGGCATTAGTATTAGTCTTTGGTACAGAGACATGCCATCTCAGAAACCCCCTTCTCTACCTTATAAAGGCATTTCCAGGCAGATCTTGGCTCAAAACATTAGCATACAAAAGGGCCTAGGTGAGGTGCAGGGAGGGATTACCTAAGGGCATTTGACCCTCCCTGCTTTCCATAATAGTGGGAGGAAGGTCTGAGCTGCGGGGTATAAAACTACCCTGCTTTCTCTCGCGCACTTCTTTTTGGGTTCTCTCTTTGTGAGCGCTCACCCTTCTTGGAAGTCTTGTCTTCTTCTCCTTTTACAAGGCCTTTGCACGTGGTGGCCGCCATCTTGGCCTACACGTGGCTGGGGTTCTAGCCTGGAATCCTAAGCACCGGGCTTTTCCTTTTGCTGATTTGTATGCCTGAACCTGTGATAAATAAAGCCTTTTAAAACTGCATCGGATTCCTGAGTTTTCATCCATTCCTTGCCGGCTCGGAGGTAGAAGGAGAACTCACTTCCCGGCACTGTCGGGGACCCTGGTGGAGCTCCCTGACACTTTTCCTCTAACTTGTTTAATTTTGGTAGTCCCATGGTTGCAAATAGGCTGCCATTTGCCAAATTCTATTAAAATGCAGTAATGAGATGAGAAGGGATCAGGTTCTTGTTAACCAGGAACATCTGAGATTTTTACCCCTGCCTGCAAAGTAGCAGTTTCACTCCACCAATTCCATGTTTGTTTCCATGAGATAAAAGATGCCTATCCAGAAATAAAGGACATTTATTACTAATGGCACACTGACCACAAAGTTTTAATGAAAATGTCTAATACTCTAAGTATTGGAAATAAAAATATCTGGGGTTAGGAGGTGGCTCAGTGGCAAAAACATTTTTTTTTTTTGCAAGTGAAAAGTTATGGGTTTAATCCCGGTGTCATTTACTTGCACTTATGATCTTGATAAAGTAATGTTATTCCTCATGCTCTATTCTACTGCACCATAGCAAGGCATGTATGACTAAAGGGTTGTGAGTGACACAACTAAAAGATGCAAGTACCACCACCAGGAATGTCACCCTGTTGAGCAGCAGCACTAAGCTGAGCACTGCAACTTGAACTAGGCATTACAGGCTGGTGTTAATCAACAAATCTGTATACCTCAACCGAATATGTGTATCACTTCTAGTCATTGTAATAAAAGAGGGAAGGCTGGAGGTGTGGAAGAGAGGGAAACAAAGGATAAGTACAAAAAATTTATTTTTTTTTTTTTAAACTTTTTTTAAGTATTTTATTATACCACCGTGAGATATACAAATAAAAAGATATACAATTAAAAAGTTCATGTTTGGGTTTTAAAAAAATTTATTTTTAAAAAGACAACTTTTGGGGTAGAGAGAAAAGAGTGAATAGGGTGGTTGTTTTGCACATGGCCATCCCAGGTTCAACTCACCATAGCATATGATCCCACAAGCACAGCCAGCTCAGGAATAAGTCCTGAGCACTGTCGTGGTAGACTCAAAACCAGAAAACAATATATGTAATGTTTATCAAACTAGAAAGTTTATGTGCTTGAAAAGAAATTATACACTCTACTAATAGAAAGTATTTGCATACCATTAGTTTGACAAAGGCTAAGATAACTCACAAAACTCAACAACAAACCCATCAAAAAAAGAATAGGACAAGCTGAATAGACACCTTTTCAAAGACGTATCTAGATGGCTAACATTAAAAAGTGTTTATTATTGCTGATTGTCAGGGAAGAGAAAATAAAAATGGTAATGATATATCACCTCATACCTTGAAAGTAGCCTTTATCAAGAAGGCCTGAACCATCAGTGCTGAAGAGGTTGAAGGGAATATGCACTGGTTCAGCCCCTATGAAAATCTGTATGGAGACTCTTCAAAAAACTGTAAATAGATCCCCATATAATATAGTAGTTCTCTTCCTTAGTATTTATCCCAACACAAAAAACACTAATTAAAACAGTTATATGTGGGGCCAGAGCAATAGTACAGCTGATAGGGTTTTTTTTGCCTTGCATGAGGCCAACTCAGGTTCAATCCCTAACATCCGTATGGTCTCCTAAGCACCACCAGGAGTAATTCCTGAGCGTAGAGCCAGGTGAAACCCCTGCACATTGCTGGTGTGACCCAAAAAAGCCAAAACAAATAAATAAAAGTTATATGTGTCCTTAGGTTCATTGGAGTATACTCTTTATAAAAATCAAGATCTGGGGGCGGGCGATAGCCCAGCGGGTAGGGCGTTTGCTGCGGCGGCCCAGCGGCGGGTTCGATCCCGGCATCCCATATGGTCCCCGGCGCCGCCAGGGGTGATTCCTGAGTGCGAGCCAGAGTAACCCCTGAGCATCGCCGGTGTGACCAAAAAGCAAAAAAAAAAAAAAAAAAATCAAGATCTGGAAACAACTGAAGGATCCAATGAATAGATAAAGAAATTATAGTACACATACTTATGGAATAGTAAGAATAAGAAAAGATAAAATTTTGCATTTTCTATAATGTGGATAAACGATGTCATGTCAAATAAAAATACAGGAGAGAGACAAATTTTGGTTGATCTCACTTACATAGGCAATATAAAGAAACATCAAATGAATTAGACAGTAATCAGTGAAAATAAAGCCCTTTTATGCTTGATGGCAAAACTTTTACCAAAGGGTGACAGGGAGAAGCATGGGGTGGATAGAGGTGAGGGGAGAGGATGAAAATGAACCTAGGGACAGTGGTGGAGGTATTTTGCCACTTTAATGGTTGATGTGCTAACATTTATGACTAAAGTATAACTAGTTACTCCAATAAAAAGAAAACTTTTTTTAAACAAAAAGAACGCACAGATGTCCAGCACCATCCCTCCACCAGTACCCATTTCCCACCATCAATGCCTCCTGGTTCCTTCCCCCTTCCCCCAGACCCAAACATGAACATCTTTGTGATTGTATATCTCACAATGGTAGATATAAAAATAATTGTTAATGAATGCACATATTTAATTAAGAATATTATCATTATGATTTAATCCTGGATTTATTTTTCTTTATGAAAATTCAGTTTATTTACTGGTAAGATAAATGAGTGAAAGTGTTTAAAAAGCTAAAAAGTTTTGTTATAAAAGAAATAGGTTGAGAGATGTAATAATGTTACAGCATGCTAATTATACATAGTAATAGTGAACTATATTGATAATTGGTTAAAGATATCATAAAACTCAATACAATATATCTATATGTGGTGATAAAGAGTTACTCTAATATTTTTGATCATTGTATAAATGTACATTTATTTCAACATATATATTTGCTTTATAACTGAAATTACTGTTATATGTCAGTTTATCTCAAAAAAATAGCTGACATTTAGTAGGGGTATCACATATGAAAACAGCAAAACTCCAGATTTTAAATGAAGACTAGCTATTTCTAGTATGATCTATTTCAAGTTCTACTCACCCTCACCCTTTGGTTGACTTGTTTCATTTCATATTCGCTGTGACCATGGTGGTTAAAGAATTATAGTTTTCAATGTGTTTGGGACTAGATATTGTACTATTTTGTTACCAAAAATGATGTTTTATGTGTGAAAGATTTCAGTAAATATTACTTACCTATTATAAATGTGTAATATAAAATATCTAGCTTAGAAAATACCAACAACAAAAGCTTTATAGTTTAGAACATTTATATAATTAAATTTTCCACAAAAATGCTTGAAGAAAAATATGCTAAAAACAGATGAAATGGTAAATATAAAGTGTTTAGAGGACTGGGAAAGATAGCTAAATAAGCTGAATATTTGCTTGTATGAAATAGGCCAAGGTTTTATCCCAGAAACCACATGTTTCACCTTTTTGTTGTCTTGTTCTTCATTTCATGTTCATTTGACCAGTGACATGGTCATTCTGGGAATGACCCTTGAGCAAAAACCTAGAGTCTCCCCAAGTACTGATGACTGCAGTCCCCTAAAAAAAACCAAAATATTTTTAAAGTCTGTAATTTATTCCACTATATAGGAAGGAATTTGGACACAAATAAATGTGGTTTAAAAGTGGGGGATGTGGGCTGGAATGATAGTACAGTGGGTAGGTCCCTTGCATGCATGCAGCCAACCCAGGTTCTATCCCGGCATCCTGTAAGCCATCTCCAAGCACCACCAGGAGTAATTTCTAAGTGCAAAGTCAGGAGTAATCCCTGAGTATTGCAAGGTGTGGACCAACCCTCCAGCGAGTGAGCGAGCAAAAGAGAGAGAGAGAGAGAAGAGAGAGAGAGAAGTGGGGGTGTGGCTCTGTGACAAAGGCCCTTATGAAACCTGATTTCCACCTCAGGCATTACTGGCTGGTGTTAGTTGAGAAATCTGTCTTGGGGCCAAGTATGTGGCTCAGTGGTAAAGCACTTGCTTTGCATGTGTGAGACCGTAGTTCAGTCTTAGAACCATAAAATAAAAAAATAAAATGGTTTAATTTAGGGTGTGAAATATAATTTGTAATGAAATATGATGCAATAAAATTTCTGTGAAAATGAAGTTTAAAATGGAATATTTCATGCAATAAAATTTGCGTGAAGTTAATAGTTTATTAACTTGTAAACCATACATTGGTGAGAATTCTTAAAGAACTCAGGAGAAAGATATGGATTAACTTTCTAAATTTAGGTAGTTCTGAATTCGAGCAGGAATTAAAAAGTGAAAATATGCCATTTGGCAGCATATTTTTTGGTCAGTAATTGAGCCCTGATGGTCATTCTGCAAAGATGTAATAGTTCACATGGCTCTTTATATCTTGCCGTAGGAATGTAGTCCAACCAATTGGAAATAATTGGACGTCTTCCTAAACTTAGCTGCGTCTGAAGAAAAGGGGAAATAATAATAATAAATTAGTCCAAATTAACATTTTATTTTATTGAAATTTATAAAGTAGCCATTTAATTTATATCACCCATATATGTTATATTTTTTTATTACTGGTTTTGGCATATTGAATACGCATCGGACAGCTTGTCATCGGTGGAGCTCTTCAACTCCACCTTTCTCCCTGCATTAACATATGCCTCAGAGACCTGGGCCCTACGAAAGCAGGATGAGAATGCTATCTCGGGTCTCTCAAAGAGGAATCGAAAGAGCTATGCTTGGAACATCACCCTCACTCAAGTGAAAGAAGGAATCCGGAGCTCAGACCTCCGTCGCTGTTCCAGAGTCAGGAACGCTGTCTCGTTTGCCAAGGCATCGAATATCAGATGGGCTGGACATGTAATGAGATTTGGGGATGACTGCTGGACTAGAGCCATTACCGAGTGGATTCCACGGGATGTCAAAAGATCATGTGGCCGCCCACCTACAAGATGGGATGGTCAGACTTCTTCATCAAGACCCTGAACGAATGGTTTGAGGCTCTTTGTATTCCTGAAGCAACCAGATGCCATTGGGCTACACTGGCACATGATAGGGTCAATTGGAAATATTACTGGTGCCCGCTCAAGCAAATCGATGAATAATGGGATGTCAAGTATCAAGTGATATGTTATATCAAAATATATAATTGCCATCCCTCCAACCAAAGAGAGAGGGAGTGAGAGAGAGAGAAAGTGGGGGTTATGTTCTGTGATAACCCATTTATAACCCCAGTATTTCACCAGAAACAAATGTTTTTATTACCACTTTATTCTCGCAATGATATATCACAGTGATAAAGTTTGGATAACATAGCTAAGTTTATTGATTTTTAAAATTATAAATCTGTATATATTTTAAATTTTATACAGATCAGTGCATTTATGTTTTATCAGCTTTTAAGGGAGTTGTCAAAATTCTAATCATCTAGGGGACTTTAAAAATATAATGCTCAACTCCAGAAATTCTGTGTTAGAAGTTGGGATACAACTTAAATCCTAAAAAAGTTCTTTGGGTGGTCACCCTGAATTGTAAACTAAAACCTTGTATTGCTGAGTACAAAAAAGACAGAAGCTTCCAAAAAGAAGAAATTCGAATGGCCAAAAGGCAAATGAAAAAGTGCTCTTCATCTTTAATCATCAAGGAGATGCAAATCAAAACAACAATGAGGTACCATCTCACACCACAGAGACTAGCACACATCCAAAACAGCAAGAACAACTAGTGCTGGCATGGATGTGGGGAAAAAGGGACTCTCATCCACTGTTGATGGGAGTGCCGACTGGTCCAGCCCTTTTGGGAAAACAATATGGGCATTCCTCCGAAAACTAGATATTGAGCTCCCATTTGATCCAGCAATAGCACTCCTGGGAATATGCTCGAGAGACCGAAAAACACATAGCAGAAACACTATCTGTACTTCTTTATTCATCTCTGCGCTATTCACGATAGCTAGAATCTGGAAACAACCTAAATGCCCGAGAACAGAGGACTGGCTAAAGAAACTGTGGTACATCTACACTATGGAATACTATGCAGCTGTCAGAAAAGACGAAATTATGAAATTTACCTGCAAATGGATGGACATGGAGACTATCATGCTGAGTGAAATTAGTCAGAAGGAAAAGGACAGATATAGAATGACTGCATTCATTAATAGGATATAAATAGATACACATTTATAAGTTTTACTTATAAATTTTACTTAGTTTTACTAAGTGTGGGAAATGGTAATGGCAGACTAAAACTCACCATTGAATATACACAAAAGACTTAAGTGATAAACTCCAAATATCTGCAGGGCTAGCCACAATGTAAAAAAAGAGGGAGAGAGATGCAGACAGAGAGAGAGATAGAGAGAGAGAAAGAGAGGAAACGGGGCTACCTGCTACTGAGGCAGCCTGGCGGTGGGCGGGAGGGGTGGGGTACATTGGTGGTGGAAATGGGGCACTGGTGGAGGGATAGGTGCTAGAACACTGTATTACCAAGAAGCAATTATGAACACCTTTGTAATTGTATGTCTCACAGTGGTATAATAAAAACATTTTTTAAAAAAAGACCCGATAAGGAGGCCCAACAATATGAAAAGATAACCAAGTTTTAGTTCAGGGATTTTTTTAAAGACTGAATTCTAGAAATTGATGTTAGTATACTGATAAAAGATATTGTTATGCTACAGATACATGTCTAGCAGAATCCATTCTCCAAAGACTCCAGGATGCTTTTTCAGTAAATATGTTTTTTTTTTTTTTATCATTTTCTAACTTTTTGGGAAGTAACGAAATATAGTCTCTCTGGTTGCAGAGTCATGGTCTAGAGCAGAGTTTCTTTTTTTTTTTAAAGTATTTTATTATACCACCGTGAGATATACAAATAAAAAGATATATAATTAAAAAGTTCATGTTTGGGTTTTGGTCATACAGTGTTCCAGCACCCGTCCCTCCACCAGTGCCCATCTCCCACCACCAACGCCCCCGGTTCCCTTCCCCTTCCCCAGCCCACCTCCATGGCAGGTTCTTTATTTCTTTCCCTTTCTCTTAGAGCAGAGTTTCTTAACCAGGGGCTGCATGACTGGCTACCTGTGTACCCTCAGGATCTTTTAAGAAAGGCACAGATGAAAATCGCACGTAAGGGGACATGGCAGTGAGACTAAGGAGTCAACCAATAGGTCATGGGGACAAAGAAAAAGGTAAAGGAACCTTGGTCTAAAGGTATAAATATTTAATATTATGCTTTCAGTAGACATAGTATATGTACTGTGATAGGGAAAACACATGCAACATGTATAAATGCAAAATTTGAGGGCATTTAAGATGTCCTCAAGGCCATTTCTGCATAATCCTTCATCTTGCTTACTTCCGTTTATTAAACTGCCACTGTTGGAAGTCAACTGTAAATTCTTCACCATTCAGGCACATACTTTTCAGTGGGGGTGATGTGAGGGGGCTGGTTTGTTTTTAGAATCATACCTGGCTGTGTTCCGGGTTTAGTCCTGTCTCTGTAGTGAGTAGGAGACCAAGTAGGGTGTTAGGAATTTGAGTCTGGGTCAGCTGAATGCAAGTCATATGTGCCCCACTTGCTGTACTTTCTCTCCGGCCCCTAAGGCACATAATGTTGAGTAGTTCTAACCTGTTCCTTTTCTATTCTGCCTGTACTTTAGTAGCAGCAGTTATGGAATTGGCAAGGAACAAATTATGTTATGTGATAATCATGTAGAATTAGAAAAGGACAAGGGAATGACTGAAAATATGTGGAAATTTTTATTTTTTGGTATATTAGAAGTTGGTTGCCAAAATAATTTGATCAGTTAAATTTCCTACAGTTGAACTAGGCTTGGATCCTTTTTATGCACAGTAGAGCCCTCAGACAAATAAGCCCTGAAGAATCATATATGTATTAATAAATTTATTTCTGAAGGCACACAATTAAGAATATCGGGTTTTTTTTGAGATGACACAAGGGTAATGCTCAGGGTTACACTTGGGTCTGTGCTCAGTGGCACTACTCTGGCATGCTCTGGGGACTTATTTGCAGTGCCAGGGAATCAAACTAGGGTCTGCTACATGTAAAGCAAGTGCTGTATCCCTTCTACTACCTCTCTGGTTCCAGGAAGACATTTATTGCTAATATGATATTTAATGCTCAGACTTGTGCCTTATTTTAACAAGGTGAACATGTCCTCTTTGTGTGGATTTTATTTCTCTCTGAAGTAGGTTTATTTCACAAACTTTATCAGGAGAGAGCCCTCTGTATTTGTGAGGATTTTTTTTTAAGTTTAAATTCTTTGCAAGTCAGATTCAGTGGTTCTCAGGGGCTACATCTGGATGTTAGGGGTACCAAATATTGCTTAATTTTTTTCTCACAGTTTTGTCTTAAAATTGATCAGTGTATTTTAGCTCAAACATAAAAAATGTTATAGTAATTTTCTTACCTCTATTTCCTGGATTGAAATGACAGAGAGTACTCTGAAACACAGTGTTAAACATGTTTTGGCATCTTCTTGGATGTCTACCAATTCATGATCAACCATTATTCTTACTCTTGAAGGGTAGAGCAGAATTGTTAATACAATGTTGGTAGGGTTTTTTTCTCTTTCTAAGATTCCATATTGCAGGAGTACTCTTAAGATATTGGATTGCCTTGTCTGAGCCACGTAAAGCAGAGGTGTGATTCCACTTAGAGGGGTTGGACAGTATACTGGTGTGAAAGTTCTGCAAACCAAATAAACACCCTCATGAATAAGGAATTAATAAATGTAAGAAATACTTTGTCTTAACACTAACTAAAAAAGTGGTGGTCTCAAATATTATAGTTTTTAAACTCAAACGTAACTTCATCCTCCCAGAGAAGACACCTTTGTATTTGGGGGGGGGAGGGACATACCTGGCAGTGCTCAGTGACTATTCCTAAATAGCGCAGTGCAGGGAGGGCCCTCTGGCTGTTCTCACAAGATTCCGCAGTGCTAATGGTTGAACCTAGGGCTCCGACATGAACTGCATGTATTTCAGCCCTTTGAGCTGTCTCTCTAACTCCTGTGTAATATGACTTTAAAAGAATTTTTTATTCCATCAATATACACTAAATTGAAGGTGAAGAGCAAATAGAATTTCTGCTATATGGGAAGGTATTTACTTTTTTTTATTTCATTCATTCATTCATTCACTCATTTATTTATTTATTTATTTATTCATCTATCTTTATTTATTTTGCTTTTTTGGTTCACACCCAGCAATGCTCAGGGGTTACTCCTGGTTTTGCATGCAGGAATTACTCCTGGCAGTGTTCGGGAGACCACATGGGATGCCAGGAATCGAACCTGGTTCCCGCCGCATGCAAGGCAAATGCCCTACCCGCTGGACTATTGCTCCAGCCCCGGTATTTACTTTCAATAATAGCAGTTAGGTTTTTCATTTGAGAAATCCACAGTGATTTGATTCGGATCTGTTATTGTAAAACTGAAGTAAATTAAAAAAAAATCTAAAATAGATAATGCTTTTATTAATAGAATAGAGTATCAGTTTTATATCTTTTTTCTTCTTGACCTTTATTCAGACATATGTATTATTAACATATTTTGATTTCTTTTTTTCTCTTTAAAATTTTTATTTTACTGAATCACTGTGCAGTGGACCATTTCTTTAAAATTTTTTATTTTACTGAATCACTGTGCAGTGGACCATTTCTTTTTTGTTTTCTTGATTTTTCTTGGTTCTTGATTTAGACATGAATGTGATTCAGACATGCATTTGGGGGCCAGAGTGAGAGCACAGCAGCTAGGGCATTTTCCTTGAATGTGGTCAACCCGGGGTTAATCCCGGCACCCCATATAGTTCCCCGAGCACCACCAGGAGTAATTCCTGAGCACAGAGCCAGGAGTAACCTCTGAGCATTGCTGTGTGTGACCCAAAAAACATGAAACAAACAACAAAAAACACCTACATTTGGAGAGTAGCTAATAAGAGAGTAAGTGCAATTATCTTCACTTAATTTTAAAAATTGTTAATAGTATTGGTACTTATAGGTTTAAGCATCATAAACCATGATGATGATCACATAAGTTTCCTTAAAGATAGAATTTAATTTTCCTTTAATGACATTTTGGAAGTCCTCCGAAATCTTGTTTTTTCTAGAATGCTACTTTATGGCTGGGTATGCAAAATTTTTTTCCTATTTTACAGTCTTTGCAGTTTTTGTTAAATAGATATTTTTTGTTTTATCTGATCATATCTATAGGATATGGTGGAGTCAACCACAAGGGAACTTGTATTATCACTGTTTCATTAGGTAAATAAATACGGTTATTTGAACTAAAGGGAGAGAATTTTTTTTCATGATGATTAAATCTGGATTTCTCTTTATTGATCACTTGATCACTTGACTTCCCGTTGATCATAGATTTGCTAGAGTGGGCACCAGTAACATCTCAATATGTCCTGTCACATGCTAGATAGCCCAAGGGCATCTGCCCGCTCCAGGAACATAAGGAGCCTCAAAACCATTCCATCAGTCATGGGAATGAGGTCTATAATTGTTACTGGTATTTGGTATATCAAATACAACATGGGTAGCTTGCCAGGCTCCTGCGTGGGTGGGATACTCTAGTAGTCAACTCAAATTTCGAGCATTTATTGATGAACCAAACATGCAGCTGCAAAGAGACTGAACAGACAGCAGCTCTGCCCCGTGTGTGTGAGTCTCTGTATCAGCATACCTGGGCTGGGCTTGAAAAAGACTGCTGCAGGGTGGGTCACTGAGGAGCTGGGCTGTGATAGTGAAATAATATTTCCTGAAGAACATCTTGTAAACTATAAATACTATTTTTGAATAACTATATAAAGCAAGGAAAATTTCTAAATGAACTTAACTGGAAGTTAACAAGGCTGGAAGGATCAGAAAAAGGTTGAGCAACACTCTATAAAAATGGAGATTGAAAGGTTCTGGATCTTGGTTTTGGTTCTTTTATGTGTGAAATTTTATTTATGTATTGGTTAAGTCAGCTTCTGGGAATCAGTTTTTCGTTAATTTACTCATTTAAAACTTGTTGTCCCTATTGTATACTGATTACTACATATGCAGAAATGAAAGTAAAGGTTCTGGGTCTCAAAACAATTTATTTTAGTCTAGTAAGGTAAACAATCCTTACTAGATGCTAACCCATCAGTGATGCTCGGGGTTACTACTGGCTCTGGCATTACTCCTGACAGTGCTTAGCCCAGCAAGCTACTAAGAGTATACCGCCCACAGGGCAGAGCCTGACAAGCTGTCTGATGTGTATTCGATATGCCAAAACCAGTAATAAAAAATGTTCATCTTCCTGACCCTGAAAGAGCCCTTAATACGGCAGCACTAAGAAGGACGAAAAGGAGGGCCTGATAAAATTTCAGGGCCGTACTAAGCTGCCAAAACAAAGGACTAAAAATGACTGTCTGTACGTTCAATGCACGTATGCTGGCAACAGAAGCGTATATCAAAACCTGATGGTACAAGCACAAAAAGATGAAGTATGAGATCATTGGTCTGACTGAGATGAGGAGGCGTCAATTGCATCACGCCATTTTTTGACACCGGAGGACTGTTCCTTGGAACAGGAAAGAGGCATCAGTGGCATCGGTGTCCTTGTCAACACGAACATGGCCATGAACATTGATTCATTTGAATGCCTAAAAAACCGGATAGGATGATTACACTTGAAGAGATGTGGCCACTGCCAGAAATTTCTACCTTCTTTGTCTACGCACCAACATCCACATACAAGGAAGAAGAAATTGAGAAATTCTACATGGAATTGGAGGAGTTCTATAAAAAAAGATCACACCTTCTACAAGATCATAGTCGGTGATTTTAATGCCAAGATAGGACCAAGAAGATTGGCCGAAGAGCTCCACATCAGGACCCATGACCTAGAATGGAACGAACAGGGTGAGAGACTATCTGAATTCATTATGTCCACCAAGACCATTCATGGGAACTCACAGTTCCAGAAGGCCGAAGTGAAACGTTGGACATTGGAATCCCCTGGTGGACAGTTCCACAATGAAATTTACCACATCATCTTCAATCGATGGTTTTGCCTGACCGATGTTGCTGTCATCCTAAAATTCCAAACAGTATTGGACCACCGTCTCCTTCGTGCAAAATTCTAGTTCACGCAATGGGGAGAAAAGGCTGCAAAGTTTAAGAAGAGAACTCCCAGAAAGACCACCAACTGGGAACTCTTTGGCACCACTGTGGCAACATGGGAAGATACCATCATTGACGACATCGATGAAGAATACAACCAACTGGTTCAGCACTCACGAAGAATGCCAAGATGGAGAAAGCCACAAAAGGACACCTGTCTTCAAAAACTCTCGAGCTCATTCGCCAACGTGGCACCGACGCAAGCCTCAGGTGACCAATTGCTGACATCCAAGCTTGCAAAGCATTACAGAGAAGCGATAAAGGAAGACCTCAAAGAGATAAGAGCCAAAGTACTGGAAGATGTGGCAGAAGCCGGGAAAAGCATTCACAATACCTGCCTGTCCTTCACCAACTATAAGATTAAGATGACTGCCCTCCGACATCCTGATGGATCTATCACGTCCCTCCAGAAAGGCAATGGAGATTATCCATGACTTCTATTCAGATCTCTTTGATAGTCACGTCCACCTGCCCACATACCAAATTCCGCAGAATGGATATGTCATTCCCAGCATTCTCCCTTCTGAAATCCGACATGCCATTTTGTTGGTAAAGAAGGGAACAGCACCAGGCCCAGACAAAGTCAGACCCAAACACCTGAAGAATCTGCCGTCGGTACTCATCAATACACTGGCTCAGCTCTTCACATACTACCTGTCTGAATGCCTGACATTGAGGTGCCCTCAAATGGAAAACGAGCAGGACAGTTCTACTGTTCAAGAAGGGGAGACATTCACAACATTGGCAACTATCGCCCCATCTGCCTGTTGTCCGTCATCTACAAGCTGTTCACTCTAGTCATCCTGAACAGGATTGTCAGAACATTAGATGAAGGACAACCATGCAAGCAAGCTGGCTTCCGAAAAGGATTCAGCACAATCGACCATATCCACATGGTACCCAAGCTCATTGAAGTCTGTAGGGAGTTCAAAATGCCACTCTGTCTCATGTTCATTGATTTAAAGAAAGCCTTTGATTCTGTGGAGACTGAAGCGGTCATCGAAGCCCTAGCCAAATAGGAAGTTCAAACCCAATGCATCAAGATCCTTCGTGAGCTGTATCACGGATTGATTCACCACCTAGGATCTCACCATTCTACAAGGAAGTGATCATTGATGTCAAAAGAGGGGTTCAATAGGGTGATACCATTTCACCAAAACTCTTGAGTGCCACCTTTGAGAACATCATGCGACAATTAGAATGGGAAGGAATGGGAGTGAAGATAGATGGTCGGCAACTACACCACCTCTGCTTCACTGATGATATCATTCTAATAACACCAAACAATAGCCAAGCGGCACAAATGCTGGTTGACTTTGACCGAGAGTGTGGAAAGATAGGTCTACAGCTGAATCTCAACAAAACTATGTTCACGAGAAGTGAACTAGTTCCAGAGGCCCCATTCATTCTCAATGGAACAGACATCTCTGAATGCAGCAGTTATGTGTACCTCAGTTGAGAAGTCACCATGATGAACGACCTAAAACCTGAGCTGTGCAGGAGGAAGAGAGCGGCATGAAATGCCTTCAAAAACATTGAAGAAATAGCAAAAAAGACAAAGAATCTCCAGCTCCAGGCACAGCTCTTCGACTCCACCATTCTCCCTGCATTAACATATGCCTCAGAGACTTGGGCCCTAGGAAAGCAGGATGAAAATGCTATTCTGGTCTTCCAAGTGGAATTTAAAGAGCTATGCTTGGAATATCACGCCTCACTCAAGTGAAAGAAGGAATCTGGAGTTCTGACCTCAGTCGCTGTTCCAGAGTCAGGGAACTCGTTTTCCCAAGGCATCGAATATGAGATGGGTTGGTCATGTAATGCGATTTGGATATGACCGCTAGACTAGAGTCGTTACCAACTGGATTCCACGGTATGTCAAAAGATGATGTGGCCACCCACCTGCAAGATGGTCGGACTTCTTTGTCAAGACCCTGAACAAAAGGGCTATTCCTGGCTCTACATTCAGGATTTTTTCCCAGCTGTGCTCAGGAGACCATATGGGATGCCAGGGAATCGAACCCAGGTCAGTCGCACGTAAGGGCAAATGCCCTCCCTGCTGTACTATCGCTCTGGCCCTGTTTTTTTTTTTAAGTTAAAATTTCAATCCTGTGACAAGTCTTTTTGGGGAGCAGGTGTTCGGGGCCATAACCAGTGGTACTCAAGGGCTACCCCTGAATATGTGTTTAGAGGACCATATACCAGTCCTGAGTTGCCACATGTAAGACAAGTACCTTAACTCTTGTAATGCCTTGCCAGGACTTAGTCTCTCTTCATATGAAAAATCCTGCCTGAAAATGTCTTTTGACTTCTTTGATTCTCTATCCCCTTACTCCTCTGGTCACTTTGATAAGATCTCATTTAAGACCTTATGCTTTTGGAAAATTTGCCTAGTATTTCTAACTTTTCATTATTCTCATCTTCACACCCAATGGATAATCCAGATAAACTGTAAAACTTAAAGATCTCTAAGGGCAGTATTTTTTTTTGTTTAATTTGCTTATGGAAAATATAACTAAATTCATAGGTCAATAATTTTAATTGAATTTTTACTAGTGTATGAAAAATGTATGGTTTTTAAAACTCATTTTGTAGGTTCCGAGACTAACAGGATATTGAGAGATGTGTAATCATTTACCATTTTAAACAAAATCAAATTTATTCACCTTTCTCACTCTTGAAATGTTTGACTTAAGAGACTTAGGGTATGGGAATTCAGGGGATTTAGTATGCAGAAAATAAGTAGTACTTGCTAAGATTTAGAGATATTATTTCATTTTAAGATACTTAAATTGACACTACCCTTAGAAACCATTTTAGACCCAAAATGTTGAAAGCATAGCTAAAATTTAAAGAGGTTTAAAATGAGATTTTAAAGTCTAATCTGTGCCCAAATGACATATGATTAATTCTCTTGTTTAAAGAGCATGTTACTGTAAACCAAAATTTGCTTAATCTGTACTGACAGTTAATTATAACTACTTATATGGATGGAATGAGGCAAGCAAATCAGGAATCAGTTTTAAATGTGAGTTTAATGAACTGAACCCTTGTATCTGAAAACCTGTCATATACACTTATGAAATGGGGCATAATATTTCCATGTAGATATGCAGAGAATAGTTCAGTTTTATAGTTATAATAATTATTCTAATTTCTCTTTCTTTTTTGATTTCTGCTGCCAAATTTAGTAAATGTTTCTACATTTCTGACACTTAGCAGTTGACTTCTTTGAAACCATATTTTCATATGAATCAAAAGAAATATTCCAAGTTCCAAATTTATCTTTTACTTATTCCTTTGTCTTTGCCCTCAACATCTAAGTAGATTTGGCCTTTTGAACAATTTTCATTTGCCTTAATTGTTGTCACACATTTCATTTGTGATCACTATTTCAACTACTGTGCAATAATTTCAACAAATATTTACTGAAATCATGTTATATACCAATATTGTGTTTAAGGTGCTTGGAAATTTTTGAACGAATAAAACAAAAAATTTTATGGTATGTTAGAAGGTTTGGTAAGTACTATGAAAAACAAAAGAGTAGAACAGAATAAGTCAATGTGCTAGGGTGTGCTGGAAGGGCATTTAAACATTTAAATAGGGTGTTTAGGTAATGGGGTTGCTGAAAGTGGCATTTGAATAAAGAGGAAGAAATTAGCCATTTGAATATTTAAGGAGCTTAAGAGAGCAGAATGTAGCTGTAATTGTGAGGTAAGGAGCAAATGTGGCTCAAAGAGTGAAAAAGGAATAAGAAATTAGGTGTGGTGATAAAACCTCATCGTGTAGAGCCTTGTAGAGATCAAACTCAGACCTAAAGTCAAAAATTGATCAGTAGCATAAATGTGTAAGTGATTTTAGTATGTATATGGACTTTACAAAGAGGTCACATTGGAGATTTTGTAAGAGTCTCAGTAATTTTATCTACATTGATACATTTAAGCTAAAATTACAGTTATGTAATGCATATATTTGATTTTAATTATATTAAATTCTGTAGAATTTGGAGTCATATCTATTAATGTTCCATATACAAATAGGGAGCTACTGCATTTAGTAAGAACTATTAAATGAGTAGATGCAAATATTCTGAATTATATTTTGAAAGTTTATATATAGGCTATTGCTATATAGTCTTACAAATATATTGCAGTGTTAGATAAAACAATGTCTACTGAAAGTAAATTGTCCAACATTGTACTATCTTGAGCACAGAATATAAAGTTTTATTATACCAATAGTAATTTATTGTTGAATAATATGTATTTATGCGTAAAATTATTGAATAATGAATAAGTGATAAAATAAATAGCAATCAAGTCAGGGATCCTTATCCTTAAATAGCCACAATGTATATTCGTCCTAAAATAAAGTAGCATGATCTAAAAATAGCATAATCTAAAATTTTCTTCTTTCTTGGTAAAAAACATGAAATCATTACCTCCATATCAGTGCCAGGTTACAACTTCTGTCTTGTACATAGTCTTTTGTCTTCTTGAGAAGCAATTCAACGAAGTCAGGATTGCCTTTTCTGGCAAAAACCCAGTAGAGAATTGTATTCACACATATTTCAGTAAATTCAAGATTGAAAGTTAGTTCAAAGCGGTGTCCTGATTTTTTCTACAAGCGCAATGTAATCTGAGAGTAGTATGTCAAACCCATCCAAGTTGACATATCTCAAAAATTTTTGCTAGCGTTCTGTAAATCCTAGGTTCATAACAGTGATATCCCCATTGACCTAAAATTGTAAGGATGGTCTTTTGACAATTTTGTCAATGAGACTGCAGAATATATTGGTTCTTGGACAAGAAGTCTTCCGACATGACCTAGAAGATTTACTCATTGCGACTTAAGGCAATGATATAGAAGTAAAATCACAAGTAGTCATACTGTAGTCTTTCAGTTACATATTTTGAAAATATGGCAGGTTTTACTCCACAACTGGGAAGTGACCTTTAAACCAGTCAGAACAATTATGTGCAATATTACTACAAGGTGTTGCATGACATCACAATAGTTGGAGTTCTGTCATCAGCATAGGTCAGCATTTGGGATATCATGTGTAATTCAGAGACAAATTGGACAGAAATGAGAAATGTATTAGTTAAGAAATAATGATTTTTTAATTTCTAATAATTAATCTCAAGCCAATGTATATGATTCAAATTATATTCACCAGAATATTACTAAATCATGTATTTTATCTAATGTAAAAATGTGATAGTTATACTTAAAAGTTCAATACTGTTCTCATGTTTTTTTTGACTGCCCAAAGTTTTCATTCAATCGTCGAATACTTTCTCTAATATATAGTTGAAAAGGTTTCAAAAGGTTTACTAACCATTCAGTAGACATTCTCAGAAAAATGTCAACATGAAGCAAAATTTATAAAATTTGTTTTAGAATTTTCTTTTTATGGAAGTTACTCCCCAACCTAGGCAAAATAAATAATAGTGTAGTCATTAACAATATTTAAAGTTTGATACTGCATTTTTTTATCCAGTAAAACAAAAGGAGAGACTCTCACACATGGGACAGAGCTGTTCCTTGCTCTCCCTGTGCAAAGCCGTTCATGAGGCAGTCGGGAGGCATGGCGGGTTCTAGCCCTGGCCCACCACCTCGGCAGAGCCTCACAACAAGCCAGACCACCGCTCCTCGCTCCACGGGCGCCGCCATTTTCCACTTCTGGACTTCCCTCTCGTCAGAACTCCACCCAGCAGACCAGCCCATCACAGCCCGGCTTGCGGCCACAGCTGGCATGGCGGTTCATCAATAAATGCTTTATTTGGAGGTGTTTAAAAGAGTTTGCCTCCCGCTCGACAAGCCTGGCAAGCTTCTCGTGTTGTATATGATATGCCAAATTCCAGTAACAATTATATTAGGTCATTTTCATGACCTAATATAATGGTTTGAGCTCTTTATGTTCCTGTAGCAAGCCGATGCCCCTGGCTCTACTGGCATGAGACAGGACATATAGAGATATTACTGGTGCCCGCTCTAGCAAATAGATGATCAACGGGAAGATCGTGATCGTGATCGAAAAAAAAGAAAATATAGCTTTGTGGTTTTTATCATCAGAATATAGTCCATACTTTAGTGACCTTTTCATTAAATGTAACAACCTTGGTAGTGTTTATTGTCCATTTAAAACATACTTCAATGTTTTCTTTTGCATATTTTTTCGCATGAAAGGCGTCCTTAGTATACATATCGACAAAAATGAAAACTGTATTTGAGTTAATTATGTTATACTTCTATTTAATATTGCTCTTAATTTCACAAACTCTAAACTCCATTTCCCGGATAGCATGTAAATCTAATGATTATTACATCTTTC
>JAJIBD010028061.1:0-55561 GCA_021461705.1 Cryptotis parvus
GGTTCTGAATTCAGGTATTATTCGATGGAGGCTCAGGAGCCCATATGAAACGCATAAAGCATTAAAGTGACTTGGCCTCATGCAAGACAAGTGCCGAAGTGCTGTCATATCTCTCGGCCCCTGACTCTTATTTATAACATTTGGGGATGGAGAGGGAAAACCATTTTTGTTTTTTAAAAGAGCATGTTCTAGTGCATTTATGTACATTCCGTAAATTTACATTATGTACCCATCTTTAGAAATCACCTGACTGCGTGTGATATCTGAATTTGGAAAACCACAGTGTAACCATTCTGCTTAGAATTATCAAAAAGGCAGCAGAGTTTTTACAATTGGGATATGTATTGTTGACCCACACATTTTCTGTTTACTAGTGGGTTAACTATTACATTAGGCCTTTGTCTTTAGTAAGACATGCTACCATGTGAGAGATTACATATTTTGTACGTGGTTCCCTGGGTTGCACTTAACTAATGAAAAAACAAGTAGCAAAAGACACTGTACTCAGAGGTTACAAAATTAGTAAAAGCCAAAATATGGTCAACAGCTGAATGGAGCTTTAGTAATTATTCTCTGGGTTTAAGAAAAAGTAGTACCATACTGCGTTTCATGCCTCTTTTTTTAAAAAGGAAGTGTTTTAGCAGTTTAAAACCTTTTCAGTTATATAAAACTTATACTAGGATTTACTTTGAAATAGTTTACAACCAGCCTAATTAACACACATATTGGAGCTTTAAGTCAAAGCAACCTTTAAAATAATTATTTTGGACCTTTCAATTTAGGCCATGGTAGTTAAAATGAGTACATGGTTATCTTACATTCTGCAATTTCATACAAAAATATTCTATTTTTGTAGGGTAAGTAACCAAAAAACCTTACATGTGCTGTAAGTTTATTACATATATTTATATGGTTCTTTCCTAACTATTTAAATATTTCACATTACACAAATCCTCACTTGAAGCAAGCTTTTACAAGGATGATTGGAGGCCAGACTCCTGTCAGAATAGCTTGTGCAATGCTATAATGGAAAGATGTATTTCAAAAGCTACTCAGTGACCACAAAATACTGTTTTTACTTAAAAATAAAAGGTACTGGCAAGCATCCACCCATGCCAAGCAGAAAGCAAGCACGTTGGAGAAGAGACCACCTCGTTCTAAATAACCCATAGCCCCTTTTCACACTTGCTACTATGTGGTTTACTATAAAATGCAACTATTCTCAGAAAGACTTAATATTTTTCTTTTGGCAAAAGTATCAGATTATTGACCTATGATTGGTCTGGGTATATCTAGGACATTAAGCTTCAAGATAAACTAATTTTCATCCCTTTAAAAGCATCCTCTAGCTTTTAGCAAGTAAATTTCCTGATTTGCTAATGATAGTTTTCAGTAGTTTTTCCCAAAAAAAGCAATATAAACAGTGTATTCCTGAGACAGAGAAACATTACAGTGGGTAAGGCATTTTCTTGTATGTGGCCGACCTGGGTTTGATCCCTGGCACCCCATAAGGTCCTCTAAGCCCTGCCAGGAGTAAGCTCTGGCATCACGTCCCCAGTCACCAGCAGTAAGCCCAAGTTCAGAGCCAGGAGTAAGCCATAAGCACTGCCAGGTATGGCCCCAAAACCAAAGCAAACAAAACAGAAACATAATTCTTTCACCTTTGCTCAGACCTAAACTTGGATGGTTTGAGTTAACTGAGGAACGGGGCTGGAGCGACCGGTACAACGGGAGGGCACTTGTTTTGCCTGCGGTCAACCTGGTTTCAATGCCTGGCATTCCATATGGTCAACCAGTTCCCATCAGGAATGACTCCTCAATGAAGAGCCGGAAGTAACCCCCTGAGCATTGCCAAAACGAAACAAAAAGTTACTCAATTGAAAATATGTAATGTCAAAACTGATTATTCTAATTTGCACCATTACTGCCATTATATCATAGTGTACAATGGAGTTATTTTTCTACATGAATCAGTTTTTTAGACTAATTCCTTAGTGAATTTGTTTCAGAGCAATTGAGTATTTACCCTTAAATATAACTAAATTTGAACATAAGTACTTTTATTACTACCTGTGCCTTAAGTAAGGACTTTATGTTGAAATAGCAGAGGATTAAAGGGAATCCAGGCGCTTGGTGGTTTAGAAGGAACTTGGTGATATGGTCGGTTACATGTGGCTCTGGCATAGTGCTGTGTGTGTGTTTGGGATTTAATAGTAAGATGGACTGAAGTAAACCCAGGAACTCACCCAGGAATTCTGACCCTTGAACTTCTGTCTATTAAGCTGCTGTGTTCTTACTAACGTTTCTAGAATTGTGCTGAGATCTTTCCTCCCCCTTTTTTTTTTTTTGTTTGTTCGTTTTTTGGGTCACACCCCTCGTGATGCTCAGGGATTATTCCTGGCTCTGCACTCATTACTTATTCCTGGTGGTACTTGAGGACTATATAGGATGCCAGGAATGGGACCTGAGTTGGCCACATGTAAGCCCTACTGACTTACATGCGATACGTGTTGCTCCAGCTACTGTACTTAGCTTTCTAAGAGGATTTGAAAGATGATTATATATCTATCCTAATCTCTGATTTAGAACTTTATGAAGAACTAACCAAGATGTTAACCTGTATTACTTTTAAATATACTTTTACATATATTCTTTTCATGTCTATTGTTACTTCACTGTCCACCAGGAGTGATCCCTGAGCACACTCAGAGGTATGCTTGGTTTACTCCCTGATTCTGTGCTCAGGGATCACTCCTGGTAGACTTGGGGGACCAACAAGAACCAAACTTAGGTCAGCCTTGTGCAAGGCAAGAGCCCTATCCACTGTACTATTGCCCTGACACCTAAACAAATATTTTCTTTTCTTTTCTTTTTTTTTTTTTTTTTTTTGCTCTTTGGGTCACACCCGGCAATGCTCAGGGGTTTCTCCTGGCTCTGCACTCAGGAATTACTCCTGGCGATGCTCGGGGACCATATGGGATGCGGGGATTGAACCTGGGCGGCCGGGCTGGCCATGTGCAAGGCAAATGCCCACCCCTCTGGGCTATCGCCCCGCCCCTAAAAAAATATCTTCAACTTTTGAAACTGGGTGTTCACTGAGGTCTACCTGGGGCTCACTGTATTATTTTGCATCATTTGAAATTTTCTATCATAAAATATATGATAGAAATATATGATAGGAGATATACAATTACAACGTTGTTCACGCTGGGGGGTTTCAGTCACAGTGTTCCAGCACCCGCCCTCCACCAGTGCCCCCTCAGCCACCACCCATGTCCCCAATTCCCTCCCCCTCCCGTCCTGCCTAAATGGCAGGTTCTTTATCTCCTCTCTCTCTCTCCTCCTCTCTCTCCTCCTTCTCCCACACATTGTGGGTTGTACTACGTACACTTAAAGCCATCATTTGCATTTTTTATCTGTATTTAATGCTCAGTTCTATGTTGGTATCAGATCTTTTGACATTTATTCACACGTTCCCTTCTCTATATTACCTAACCTCCTGACTCCCCACCGCTTGTGGTAATTTCCACTTTTGGTAAGATCACCTGGTATATTTATGTCATGCAAATAAATGCAGTCATTCTATGTCTCTCTCTTTCCTTCTGACTAATTTCACTCAACATGATTCTTTCCATGTCCATCCATTTATAGGCAAATTTTATAACTTCATTTTTCCTGACAGCTGTATAGTATTCCATTGTGTAGATGTACCACAGTTTCTTTTATCCAGTCATCAGTTCTCGGGCATACTGGTTGTTTCCAGGTTCTGGCTATTGTGAATAGTGCTGCTATGAAAATAAAAAGTGCGGATTGTGTTTCCGCTGTGTGTTTTTGGCTTCCCAGAATATTCCCAGGAGTGGTATGGCTGGGTTAAAGGGAGCTCAATTTCTAGTCTTTGGAGGAATGTCCATATTGTTTTCCAGAAAGGTTGTACAAGTCGACATTCCCACCAATAGTGTATGAGAATCCCCTTTTCCCCGCATCCATGCCAGCACTTGTTGCTTTTACCCTTTTGGATATGGGCCATTCTCTGTGGTGTGAGGTGATATCTCATTGTTGTTTTGATTTGCATCTCTCTGATGATTAGTGATGATGAGCATTTTTTCATATGCCTTTTGGCCATTCTAATTTCTTCCTTGTCAAAGTTTCTGTTCATCTCTTCTCCCCATTTTCTAATGGGGTTGGCTGTTTTTTCTTATATAGCTGTACCAGTGCCTGATATATCCTGGATATTAACCCCCTTATCAGATGGGTATTGGGTGAATATTCTTTCCCATTCTGTGGACTGTCTTTCTATCTTGGTCACTGTTTCTTTCGAGGTGCAGAAGCTCTTCAGTTTCATGTAGTCCCATATGTGTATCTTTTCTTCTACTTGCTTTGTTAATGGTATTTCACCTTTGAAGATGTCTTTAGCTTCAATGTCGTGGAGGGTTTTTCCTATATTTTCTTCCAACGTACTTTATGGAATCAGGTCTGATATTGAGATCTTTAATCCATTTTGATCTGATTTTTTGTGCAAGGTGTTAGACACAGGTACAAATTCATTTTTTACATGTAGCTGTCCAGTTTTCCCAGCACCACTTGTTGAAGAGGCTTTCCTTACTCCAGTTTGGACTCTTTGCACCTTTATCAAAGATTAACTGATCATGTCTTTGAGGGTGGGTGTCCAGGATACTCAACCTCTATTCCACACACAGAATTTCTTATCTGATCAATAAAGTTGTCAGAAAGAACAGACAGGGTGCTGGGGCGATAGCACAGCGGAGGGCATTTGCCTTGCACGCGGGCCGACCCAGGTTCGATCCCCAACATGCCATATAGTCCCCTGAGAACCATCAGGAGTAATTCCTGAGTGCAGAGCCAAGAATAACCCCTGAGCATCGCTGGGTGTGACCCATAAAGCAAAAAAAAAATCACTTGATTGTTCTTTTTGATCAAATGTTGGGTTAAAAAAAAATAAAAAAAGACATGTTTAAAAGATAAACTGGTTCTCTAGCAATGTTCTTTAGAAAGGTGAAAAGGTGAGCCAAAGGACTTCTATGTTCATTACAGCACTATTCACAATAGCCAGAATCTGGAAACAATCTGAGTGCCCAAGTACAGTCTATTCACGGTGTGTAACCTGTCACACTTGCACAATTACATTAATGCTTGGGAAATATGTAAGGGAAATAAAAGTTTGGGAAATATGTAAGGAAATATGATATTCTATAAATTAAAGGGCATTTAATTTAGCTTTTCTAGGCAGAGTGTCAATTGTAGAATATACACAGTATATTTCAGACATTGGGTGTAGGAATAAGGCACCTCATTTGCTATCAGCCATAATAATCTGGTTAATGAAACAGAACTTTTAAGGCTTGACTGATCCTAAATTAATTCAGTTGCAGAAAGAAATCACCACCACTCTAGTTTATCACTGACCATGGCTATAAAACACAACTGGGCAATCACTAGAATCTGTTCTTTGGAGGAAACGAATTGACCTCCAAAGAACAGTCCTCCAGATGTAGACAGTTAGGCCCCTGTCTACTTCCAACCATGAAGACTTCCAGCTGCAAATCCCCACCCAACTATAGAGCCTCTGGATAATTTTTTAGTGACTTATTCTCAAACAAGAATGGAGAGCTAGGTTTCAGCTGGACACATGGTGAGAAAGTTCAATTACACAGAAAAGCAAAGAACAACCAAGTGACTCACAGCAACCCCAGACAAAGCCGGACCCACATGACTCTTAAAACACAGATAAATATCCTACAGTAAAACAATTGAAAAAATGAAAGACTGTAAAATAAGGTAATACTAGAGAATCTTCGGAGAAAATAAGATAGAACTTTAAAAACTAAAATACCATCACATCCGCCATCCTGCCAACAGAGAAATGACCCAGCATCGTATCTCCACAAGAACAGGATCCCAGGGATCTTCCCAGGTAGACAGGTCCAGGATGAGCACCAAGGGGACTTCTGAGCCTGGGGTGGAAGATTCCTCTTTCTGCCTGAAAGCAAAGTGCCCTACAGCCATGAAGGACAGCCTGCCATAGGAACAGCCCAGCTCCACAACTGACCCTCCCAGACTGCTGAAGCCAACAAACAGTCTGAGATAGCTCTCAGCCACGGGACACCTCAAAATGTCATCGTAGCGTAAGCCCTGTGGGAACACAGCAAATCTGATGGGGAAGTGGCCTACCAGCTCAATGAACCGAGCAATAACACAGATGGCTCAACTAGCATCAACCAGCTTAGCAGATCCTCGGATAAGGACCACTGGTACAACAATGATCACAATTTGACTCTTACTGTTCTAGTTTTTGATAATTCCATTTGCTATTTTGCTGTAATAACATTAAGTAAATTTGACTGTGCCTGCAAGGGGCAGACTGGGGTGGTGGGTGGGAAACTGGGGACCGTGATGGAGGGACAGGCACAATGGTGATGGGACCAGTGGTGGAACATTAAATGCCTGCAACAACTGTATTGTGAACAACTTGGTAAATAATGGTGTTGTAAAAAAAATTATACAAAATACTTATATTTTCAAGAGAAAATGTAGGGACAGTCTTCCAGAGTGCTGAACAAGACATCAAAGAAACAGAAAGCAAGGGAGAAATGTAAATTATGAGAAAAATTCAAGAGATTTCAATTTTGGCTAAAAGGATCTCTAGAAAGTAGAGAGCACAGAGGAAAAGGAAGAAAGTAAATTTTCAAAGAAATAAAATTTGTCTTTTAAAACAGGCACATGTGTGATAGGAAAATTACTATACAGGCAATCATGTGTGCTCACCTCCCCATTCAATATTTCATATGTCACTGTGAAGTGCATTCTGGATTTCACCAATTTTTCATCTAAAAAAAACTCCTGAAGCCAGAAACAGTATGTGGCAGTGTCGCAGGTCCCTGATTGTCTCATAAACATGATCACACTCCTTTCCTCTGATTTCCTTTAGGCTCTGGGACTCTCTAAGAGGCTTTTCCTACTTTCAGCCTTGAAACTGAGGTAAAGGTCGCTCATAGCTAGCAGTTACCTGAAAGTCCAAGAATAAGCTGGAGACACCAGCTCTTAATTCAAGTCTGGAATAAAGTCAATTTATTAAACAAAGATGAAGTAAGAACTCATCCAATGGTTTTCATTTAGACTCCCTAAAACAATGGCCCATCTGTCTTCTTTAAAGAAAACTGGATCAGAACCTCAATGCAGACACGCAGCTCCACAGGATCAGTTAGTGGAATACGTAGGCTCTGAATCAGCCTTCACAGTGGAAACTAATCCTGAGTCATGATCATAATATTCCATTGGCAGCTGCCCTGGGGACGGAGTTATTCACTCGAGGCTGCCACACTGTCAGGCACAGATGCCTCCAGGAGCTCCAATGACTCTCCAGGACTGCCACCACTTAAATATTTCAGGCTGGTATCTGTGAAAGGTGGTCTGGTCACTTTCATTTATCAAGATCCTAAAGTCAGGCCTAGCCCATCACAAAGACAGTCTAGCTCACCAATGACATGATATTAGGTTTATTGTTAATTATGTTTGGATGGTAACAGAGTGTGGTGGTATGGAAGATGCCTCCACCTTAGCAGTTCTTCTGGAGTGAGAAAATTCACATAAGAAATTTCTCTATAGAGAAAGAGAGGAAATGGGGCTACCTGCTATTGAGGCAGTCTGGGGGTAGGCGGGAGGGGTGGGGGTACATTGGTGGTGGAAATGGGGGCACTGGTGGAGGGATGGGTGCTGGAATACTGTATTACCAAGAACCAATTATGAACACCTTTGTAATTGTATGTCTCACGGTGGTATAATAAAAAATTTAAAAAAAAAAGAAATTTCTCTATAAAAGAAGTCATCACTTTCATTAATCTTTAGGGGGAAAGTTACACTGAAGCTTAATTAAATTCCAAGAAGAGAAACCAAAAAAGAAAATGAAGAAATGACTGAATTTCCCATTTGCAACACAGGTACTGAGAGGTTATCATGTAGTACCTTTGCTTACTCTCAGCACCCAGTTCTTGTCCAGAGTGGTGGTTTCTAGCTATCACTGGCCTAGAGGTCCCTCGAGGTCCCTGTCTCTGTCCTAACTGCCCCACTCTATTTGTGACGAGCTTCCAACAATGGACCAGCCCCTCTCAGCCCTTTATCTACTGACCTTAGATATTACTCTCGTTAAAAAAAAGAAAAGAAACATAGTATGAGTGTCTATTTCGACTTTTCTAGGGGATAAAGGACCAAGAAAGTCCCAATTTAGAGAATTACAATTAGTAAATTAGAACCCATAAATGATAACCCATTTGCTTACTTCCCTCCCTAGAATTTGTCTGTGATCACTTGTATAAAATTTACATTTATCTGCCTCTTTGCCTGCCCATCTACCTCCATCTCCCCTCTATAATTTTGTTCTGCTCTACTGCCTTTTACTTATTTTTACTAATATCTTATGAAACTGCCTGAAACTAGGCCAGGCCCACGAATAGCCACAAAATCTACAAAAGCCCAACTAGTATAAGTGTGCTTAAACTGCTGCAATGGATAAGCAGTTTCTAAGATTTCTGCATATTAAAGGAACATGTAGTATTAAGTATAAAGTTATGTGTAAAGAACTTTAAAAAATTTTCCTTTATAGAGCTATCAAAATGACAGCTTATGGCTTTGAAAATGGCCACCTAGGTTCAATGCCTGGCAATGCACATGATTCCCTGAGCACTGCAGAGCGATCCCTGAGCACAGTGCCAGGAGTAAGTTCTGGGCAGAGCTAGGTGTGATCCAAAAACCAAAAATAAAAAGACAGGCTATAGCTAAGAACTGATTACATCTGGCATTTTGTTACAGAAGCCACAGTCATATTCAAGCATTAGACTATCATAGCTGGTACTGCCAGAGAAAAGTATATTGAAAGGATTGAAAATAGTGACCAAGAGGAAGACAGAAGCTATCGCTTGGGTAAGCTAAAATAGTTAAAAAAATATTAAGTTTCGAATGTGCATTTTTCAAATCTCATTCTGAGAAGGAAAATGCAGGCAACAATTTTAAAAGCAACATAAACCAGTATTACAGTCATAACAAATTTAAGAGATTTCTTAAAGTGGAATGACATGTTTTGCAGATCAGTCTTTTCAAGAGCTTAGATGAAACTAAAATGTAATTCTGGGAAATTCAATAGCCATAATTTTACAACAGTCAAACTAAAGCTCTTTTATGAGGCAGACAGGCAACCTCGCTCTTGACTTCACTAGGTCCAAACAATATTTTCTATAGTACATGGTCTTAATAATTAGTCTAAAGGCCTATCTGGATTCAAAACTCTGAATTACTTTGGCCCTGGCCACAGTACGCCTAGAGCAGTTCTGTATGGAAAAGTGGGAGCAAGCCTCTACAGCCACCTCAGCTAGGAACTGTAATATTCTTCTCATAAAAGAGCGCCTCCAGCTTGTTCCTCCAGATCTATTTGGGTATTGAGAGCACTGGTATGACCTGAAGCTTGTTAGAAATACAGAACTCTCTCAACAAGTGATGTGTGTGCACGTGACACTGAAAATTACTGGTCTAGTGGACAGCTTAATGCTGAATTCTCCGAGTGTCAGCCCTGTTCTGTGTGTTCAAATGGTGCAGCACTCCCACAACCCCAGCCTGAGAAAGAAACAGCTCTGACTGTGCGTCAAGTTTTAGAAAGCCTTAAATCACCACAGACCCCTGCCCCTTCCAGATGAGTGGGGATCCGATGGTAAAGAAGGGTGCCCAATTGGGGAGTCATCCAGGGTCCTAAAGAACCACTGGCTTCTTTCCATAGGAAACTCCCTCCCCAGGGTGGGCCTTAATATGCTAATGAACACACCTCAGCAGTGGCAGTCATGGTTTGGGGATGTCCCTCCTTCAGGCTCCGAGGAAGCAATTTGACCACACCACCCCTAAACCCCATCCACCACAGACGCAAGTTCTTTCTCTCCTATAGTTCACCCTCCTTTGGCCACTGAACACTGCTCTAAGTTTTTCTCTGCTCTAAGTTTCCTTTCCGGAAATGCATACATTCTGTGTGTTTGAGGAAAGAATCAAATTCTAGCAGAAATGCCAGAGACACAAATGCAGTTCTGAGAGCCCGCTTGAGCAAATCGATGAACAACGGGAAGACAAGTGACAAGTGACAGCTTTATAAGGTAACAGCCAACAACAAAAATTTGAGGGAAAGAAAGAAAAATAGTAGATAATATAACTTTATTATGCACTGCTGGACCGCAGCTTTGCCCCTCTGGAGAAGTTCTGTGTCTTCTCCTGAGATCTATTTCTCTTTCTCTCCCCTTCCATTTTTCTAAGTAAACTTCTTAAAAAGTAAACAGAAAATAAAATGGTATACCATCATCTCTTCTAAGGTAAAGATAAAAACTATCCCTAGTTTTTTAAAGGTAATTGGGTAGCATGGCTACTCAATGCATCTCTGCCAAGTCCCTCTTACAACACAGGCTTCAAGTCTCTCGTACAGCTGTTTAATTGCACAGTTGTCCGTAAGGTGAAGGAAGAATGAGTCTGGAAAGACAGAGCCTTGTAAGAGCTAACACGGCGGGCCCCTTGTCCTGGAAGAAGCCAATGACAAAAAGACAAGAATTATTTTAGTACTTGACTGAACATTAATTTTACATTGTCCACTGTACTACCAACATCCCTGATATAAACTTTCCTTGGTAATATATGCACATTTATCTCACATATATATCTTTATATATACATCACATATGTATTACATATATTTATATACACATTATATATACACTATATATCTTATATAATGTATATCTTACTTCTATGTATTTTTATGGTAGATATAGAGGAAAAAACTTTCATTTTGTATAAGATTAATGTCTTCTTAGACTTACTCCAAATAATTATGTAAAATTTTAAAAATATATATTCATTATATACACACATATAGTATATATACTGTATGCACACATATGCTATATATACTATATAAGTGTAGATATACATAATGTATATATACACATATACATACACATATACACAAATATATGTAAACCAGCTCCCAATCTCACACACACACATATCTGTATACAGATGTGTGCCTTGTGTTTGTGTGTGTTGCTAGATCACACCCAAGGAGTCACACAGGCCACGCAAGGCCAGGCCACCAAGCTTCATCTCCACTTGTTTGCTAATATTTTTCTCTACTGAGACAAATCACAGCTTCCGCCCACAAAGTAATTATGGTTTTGTGATACATCTAAGCCAGGAGGAGGCTAATGCTTTCACCCTACAGCGCTTTAGGAACCTCATGATTTCACTGGATCAAGGTGTTCTTCGTTGCAACCCGCCCCGAACAAGGAAGCAGCACACAGATAAGCTAGCTACTGACCCTTCCAGGATGTCAGACCCGCTTGAGTCAGACTTGAACAGTCTGGTTAAACTTCAGTGAGAGTGAAATCCCTTTCAACGACTGCCGTCATGTTGCTAGCTTCCCTGAAACACCTCTCTGAACAGGGACAGAGCTGAACCCTTCTTGTCATTCTTTTGAAGGCCACAGTCTCCCAATCTCATACACAGTCAAAGAAAGGATGCTGACACACATCTGAGTCAGATTTCTGGCATTTCCTGGGGTGTGCTAACAAGTTTGCTGGCTCCATCTCTGATCACTCATTCACTCCTATCCTGACCTTCACATAGGACATAGCTACCCAATGCATCTCTCTGCCAAGTCTCTCTTGCAAAACAGGTTTCTAATCTCTGGCCTATGTTGTTTCACTGCAGCCATCTGTAAGGTGAGGGGAGTATGGGTCTAGAAAGACAGGGCCTTGTAACAGCTAGCACATATGAGAGAAGCAAGTGACAAAAGACAAGACATTCCTTGAACAAGACCTCATGTTTTCTACATGAAAGGAATTTAGTTTGTTGTTTTTGTTTGTTTAGTTTTTTCTGGATCACTCCTCTTTGTGCTCAGGGCTTACTCCTGGTTCTGTGCTTAGGAATTACTCCTGGCAGTGCTCAGGGAATGACATGTGGTGCTGATGTTTGAATGAAGGATGGTCACATACAAGGCGAACACCTTATCTCCTGGACTATGTCGCTGGCCCTATTTAGTTCTGTTAGTAATGATAAGGAGGTTGAGAGTCACAGTAACACTATTCAAAATGAGCTGAGACAACCTAAAAGTTTTCATTTCTATTACTGTCTCCTTTTCCTATTGCTACATCTCCCTTGTTTCTGGTACCCGTCCTTCATATTTGATGTGAAACAACAGAGCTGGAGAGACTTTCCTGAGAAAATAAAAATTCACTATACTTGCCGACTGAGAATATGTCTTCTTTCTTTTCACTGAATACCCTGTCCTCTGTATAAAATATATACTCTGCCTAACTGATCACATTCATCAAGGAATGATGAAAGCACGTGGCCAGCCTTGATTCAAACATCAGCAGCGTCACCTATAGTTCCTGAGCACTGCCGGAAGTGATTCCTAAGCACAGAACCAGGAGTAAGCCCTGAGCACAAAGTGGGTGATCCAGAAAAACTAAACAAGCGAAAACAACAAATTAAATTCCTTTCATGTAGGAAACAAGGCTTAAGGTCTTATTCAAGGACCTATGCTAGTCGCTTCTGCTTCCTCACCTGTTTCATTCTCACTTCAACCAGAGTTTACACTATTTCTCAGAACCTATTTTTTTTGAGGAATGAGCTGAACCCAGGAATTCTCAGGGCTTGCTTCTGCCTCTGCACTCTGGGATCACTCCTGTTGGGACTCGGGGACCAGGAGTGGTGTTGGGGCTTGAACCTAGGTCAGCAACATGCAAGGCAAGAGCCCTACCTCTGTACTATTGCTCTGGCCCCAGACCTGTTTTTGCCCCAATTTCCAAAGGACACACATTTTATGTGGTACTGTTCGTAGTACGCCCTGGATTCTCTCCCCTTGACTCCTGTGCACCTTGCCTGTTTCCCCTAGTGTCTCCTATTTATCTCCTCTTCCACTGTCTCCCTAAAGTTGGTGGTCCAGAATTCTGATGCATCTCTTTTGACTCATTTTCAGACTCTCAATTCATCCTTACTGAAGGCTGACTCTCTAGCATGACTGTCTGGGGGTACAGTTTCAGTGGTTGTTTTTCTCCTGAGTTCAGGCTCTGTGTCTCTACCCTTCTGCAGACCACAGTGCATGGTACCTGGCAACCGCTGGGACCCTGGACATGCTCGACACGATTTCTGCTTCATTCCCTCATCTGGTTCCTTCTCCTGAATTCCCCAACACACACCCTGGCACCTACCTTCAGTCATTCAAGCAAAGAGTACTTGGACTTTTTGGATTCACTTACAATCCTCAGGGTCGTAAAAACACAGCATCACAAAATGTAGTCACCGAGCATCCTCCACGCCCTGACCAGCCGTGCACTGCCGGACACTGTCTCTAAGCACGAAGAGCTCATTCACTTCCAGGCAAAGTCTCCTCCACACCCGGATTCTCTATGGTCGGGTCCCACTCAAACTGAATACAGTGAGATTCTTTTCTTTCTTTCCTTTATCTAGGCCTCTCCAGAACTGCTGGCAGCCAGCTGGGCTACACCAAGGGGTGCTTGGAAGACAGTGGCCCCCCCACAAGCCAGGCATGTACCCCAGCCTTCTGGGTCTTTCCCCCAGATTCCCTCTAGCCTGACCGCTGATTCTCAACCCGGGTCAGTCCTGCCTGAGGGGCACTGTTTGGCAGTGCCTAGATAAATCTTTCAATTGTCACAGTGGGGCAGAGTGGAAGCATCCGGTGGGTGGAGGCCAGAGATGCTGGTAAACATCTTACAAGACATAGGACAGCTCCACATAACAAAATGGAACCCTGAAATGTCAACAGTGCTGAGACTGAGACTGAGACTCCCAGTTCTAGAATATTCTGACTTTTCTGCCTGGTGAACTCTAACTCACCTACCAACACCCAGCTCCTAATGTCACCTTGCATCGAAGGCTTCAGCTCCCGTCTTGAAGCAAGCATTTCTGATTCTCAAATACACTCTACCTTAGCACATCACTCACTTAGATTGAATTTTTGTTGCTGTTGTTGTTTATCGGTGTTGTTTTTTTTATTGTTAAATGAGAGATTCCCCTAAGCAGAGACTATATTTTATTGTCTCCAGTGTTTGAATAAACGAATAAATGGGCAGTATGGCAGTAGCCTGTGTGCTAAATGAAGGCAAAAAGAGAAAACATCTACAAAGAAATACTGTTTCTGAAGCCAACAATTCAAAACCACAAGCTGCTTCGGAGTTTAACATTGTAACTGCTTGGTTCTTACAAATAAGCATATACAAGTGTATCTTTCTCCCAGAATTTCTAAAAATGACTATTAACCTTATAGCATCACAGTTTTAGAGTCAATATTTATACATTATATTTATATGATATATAATCATGAAAATGTTTATATGGAAAAATTAAGTACATGTTCAAAATAAACTTAACTGCATGTTTCTAAATATGCAGTTATAAAGTCTGAGAAAATAATGGAACACCAAAAATGCTCTAAATATGCATGCTAGGTGGAGAGATCGTACAGCAAGTAAGGCACTAGGTTTCCATGCAGGTCACCGGACTGGATCCCGACACCCCGATGATGCTCTCAGCCCCTCCAAGAAGGGGTTCCTCGGCACAGAGCTGCTAGAGTGAGCACTGCTGGGTATGGTACAAAACCAAATTGAAAAAAAAAAACTCAGATATTTTAGGATTAGCAACTAAATAATGTAGTTACTGAACTCTATAATCTTGAAATTAGTGCTCAGGCTTCTGAAATCATTAACATCTCTGTTTTAAAATGTTTTACTACCTTAGGCTGAAGCAACTACCTTTTCCAGATTAAGCAACATACAGTGGACAAAAAACTTTTATAAAAAAATAAAAAGGGATCGAAAACCATATTTTCTAATAAAAGAGTGCAGTAATAAAAACAGCGTGATACTGGAATAAAAACAGACCCGTGGACCTATGGAATAGAGTTGCGTATCCTGACACCCACCCTCAAAGACATGATCAGTTAATCTTTGATAAAGGTGCAAAGAGTCCAAACTGGAGTAAGGAAAGCCTCTTCAACAAGTGGTGCTGGGAAAACTGGACAGCTACATGTAAAAAATGAATTTGGACCTGTGTCTAACACCTTGCACAAAAATCAGATCAAAATGGATTAAAGATCTCAATATCAAAACTGAATCCATAAAGTATATTGAAGAAAATATAGGAAAAACCTCCATGACATTGAAGCTAAAGGCATCTTCAAAGGTGAAACACCATTAACAAAGCAACTAGAAGAAAAGATAAACAAATGGAACTACATGAAACTAAAGAGCTTCTGCACCTCAAAAGAAACAGTGACTAAGATACAAAGGCAGTCCACAGAATGGGAAAGAATATTCACCCAATACCCATCTGATAAGGGGTTAATATCCAGGATATATCAGGCACTGGTACAGCTATATAAGAAAACAGCCAACCCCATCAAAAAATGGGGAGAAGAGATGAACAGAAACTTTGACAAGGAAGAAATTTGAATGGCCAAAAGGCATATGAAAAAATGTTCATCATCACTAATCATCAGAGAGATGCAAATCAAAACAACAATGAGATATCACCTCACACCACAGAGACTGGCCCATATTCAAAAGGGTAAAAGCAACAAGTGCTGGCGTGGATGCGGGAAAAGGGGACTCTCATACGTTGTTGGTGGGAATGTCAACTTGTACAACCTTTCTGGAAAACAATATGGACATTCCTCCAAAGACTAGAAATTGAGCTCCCTTTGACCCAGCCATACCACTCCTGGGAATATACCCTGGGAAGCCAAAATCACACAGCGGAAACACAATCCGCACTTTTATTTTCATAGCAGCACTATTCACAATAGCCAGAACCTGGAAACAACCAGGTTTCTTATGCCCGAGAACTGATGACTGGATAAAGAAACTGTGGTACATCTACACAATGGAATACTATGAAGCTGTTAGGAAAAATGAAGTTATGAAATTTGCCTATAAATGGATGGACATGGAAAGGATCATGTTGGAGTGAAGTCAGAAGGAAAGAGAGAGACATAGAATGACTGCATTTATTTGCATGACATAAATATATCAGGTGGTCTTACCAAAAGTGGAAATTACCACAAACGTGAGGGAGTCAGGAGGTTAGGTAAGACAGAGAAGGGAACATGTGTGAATAAATGTTGAAAGGGCTGATACCAACACATAACTGAGCATTAAAGACAGGCAAAAAAAATGCACATGATGGTTTCCAAGTGTATGTAGTGCAACCCACAATGTGTAGGAGAAGGAAGGGAGAGAGAGGGAGAAAGAAAAGAGATAAAGAACCTGCCATTTAGGCAGGCTATTGGAGCGGGGGAGGGAATTGGGGACATTGGTGGTGGGAAATGGGCACTGGTGGAAGGCGGGTGCTGGAACACTGTGTGACCGAAACCTCCAAACATGAATAACGCTGTAATTGTTTATCTCACGGTGTATAATAAAATGTTTAATTAAAAAAATAAATAAAATGTGTGTCACAAAAAAAAGAGTTACGAAGAATGAAGGCAGGGGCAAGCACGGGCAAACCTGAAGGCTTTCTACATAACTGGGCAGTGCGACAAGCTTCTGAGAACCTGCCATGAGAAACCTAGAAAACAAGACATGGGGTGGCAGGAGGAAGGAGAGGGGCAGACGCAATAAAGGAGGGACCCTGAGTACTGTGGTGGGGTGTAGGGGGAGGGAGTAACTATACAAAACGTTTAAATGCAAATACTCTAGTGACCATGGTACCCCCCCAACTACATTTTGAAAAAAGAAAACAAGAAGATAAGTTAACAATCAATGTTTCCGACAGTAATTTTCCTAATGAGATAGAGCGTACAAGCCTACTTCTTGAACAAGGTAACAAAACATTACATGCACAGTCAAAACATCCAATACCTGCTTTCAGATCTAAAGTCATTCTCTGGGCTTTACAAAGAGAATGCCATGATTCAAAGGGAACAACTAAGAGACATGCCAGTTGTTAGGTTCTTTGCTGTTGGCCCCAGTAACGGTTGGCCCCATCACGGTGCCCCGTAAACTCCCATCTTCTTTCTAGGCTGTAAACCAGGGCAGTGTTTTGTCTTAGAGACAGGAACCAATTCTCACCATATTAAAAGAAATCAGACATTAACAAGCTGTTGATTATGGAGAGCTCGGAACTCGATATTGTTCTGCTACAGACACAGGAAAGGCATCTGGAGACCTCTCGCTGTTTGAGAAACCAGGGTCCTCCAAAGCGGGGCTTAATTTCACGGCTGCTCAGTGCAGATAGCTGACATTACTAAACGCTGCTCTAGTATCAACTTGTCAGATGTGAATCCGGACTCAGCATATCAGGATACTAACTCAGACTAACTGGAGTCATGGGAAATATTTTAGGAGCTGTTTATTTATAAAGGCGCTACAATCTGCCACTATAATTAGATTAATGTATAATTATTGATAAACACAGGATTATTTCTAAGGCCCCATTATTGTTGATACTGCCATATTTAGGAAAAGAAACATTGGTATATTCCTCTAAAAGCAAGCCCTTGATCAATCAGATCAACCTAGACCTGCCACATTTTGAATTTAAGTCAGAATACTGTTTAAAGTGCTCTCGTAAAGAGAAGTGGTTAATAAAACATAACAGACGAACAAATAAAAACCCTCATGGTGAATGGCACACATTTCTACTATTTTTAATACAATTATCAACTAAAAAGAATAGGATGTATGCAATTTAGGCATTTGGTTTTTATGAAAAATTAAGCTTACCTAAGTTTAAGTAAAACCAATAAAAATGTACATGTAAGCAAGGCAAAATTCATTTAACCAGACTTTATTAAAAATAACATTTTTCAAATTCAGCAATAACAAACTTTAGTATTACCACAAAATCAACTGTATTAAAGATATTTCTATATTTATATTTAATTATTTCTTCCCAATTACTTCATTAAATGTGGAACAATTTTACAAGGCATGTGTAACTTGACCAGTGAACCACCGGGCGCCCTCCATAGAAAGATTCGTTCTTTTCTTTGAAGGGAGTGGAACAAAGGAAGACACAGTAATCACCAAAAACTGATTGCTTAAAGTGGAATTAATTACTCTAAAATATAGAACAGAATTTTAAATGTGATCTTTCCCATTCTCAACAAAGTAGTTGCTTACAGTAAAATCTAGGCATTGGGTATCAATAGTTATATTTATTAGATTATATCAATAGTTATATTATTAGAGGAAATTAAATAGCAATAACTTACAATTTTATTTACCCAAAGTTACTTATCCAGAAGTTTATTTTAAAACATAAATACAAATACTGATCATTATATAAACATATAAACAGATCAGTCTTTTTAAAAACTATTATTTTATGTACTGTAGAATTATATAGAATTAATTTAGTAAGAAAATTCCCAACATTTACTAGAATTTTGGCAAGATCTAAATAAAGAAATTTTAGAAGTCTATTTAAGTGAAAATTCTTAAAGTACTTTGGGAAGGCCAAATTACATAATGAATTGTTTTGGTCAAGATTCATTTGAGTTAAAATACAATCAAAATCTATTAATAAGGCAACTATAAGTAGAAATTATTGTTGATGTCTAGTCACTGAAACCAAATTAAAAATATGAAGTTTAATATTCAATAATGTTGAAAGAGCAAGCTACATTTTAGAAGGTAATCTTAACTGGTAGCTAAAGAAAAACAGGATGGAAACAAAATTCCTGTGGTTAAGAGTATATAAAAATGCAAACACCATTTACTTTTCTTCTGCTTTAAACATGCACAAGATATTTTTATCAATGATCTCAAAATACATTAAGTTTAGAGAAACCTTTTTCCTATGTTCACTTATAATAAGATTTTCACATTTTTATGGTCATTTTATTATTTACTTAGTATCTTGCAAGGCATAATTATTTCAAAATGGCTAGCAAATACAAAATGAGCATTTTTGAAAAGAGAAATAAAATATGAATTAAGACTTTAAAATTCCTTGATAGGTAACATATCAGGGTGGGAAGGAGCTAATATACCGAGGTAAACTGTTAGAGAGAGAAACATGTTTATATACTACAAAATGTTTTATGATTTTAATCACTTTGGAACTTAATGCACATGACAATGAAAAACTACTCAACTCTTCAGATTTACAAATATAAAGTTCTATAAAATACCAGCTAAGGAACAGGGGAGCATGTGAAAACTGCCAATAAATTTTAAACAAACATCTCACTAAGTTAGACCAGTATAAAATTACATTTGCCAAAACCAGAGGAAACTTACCTTACAAGAATGTTTCAAAGAATCAGACAGTTGATTTGTGGATTCTCTGTTGCTCCCTCTTGATAAATTATTGACTTTACCTTCATTTCCAGATGCAAACTTTATGAGTAATTGAGCTGGTCCCCCTTAGAACAATTGTGCTTAAGGCTAGATAAACAGGAAACATTTGGATAAGTTTCTCCCAATGAAATACTTCTTTGCAAAGTGGCGTGGTTTCTGTTTATCTCTGGATTTGGTCTCTCAGGCTGTCCACCGATGTTAACTTGATAATCTACATTTGAGGAGGATGGCAAACATTCAGCTGTCCTATTCCAAAGTTTATTACGCTCTGAATTCGAATGAAGCTTAATTTCTGACAACTCTGCTTTACAGTCACCATTTGCTGCTTCACAATCTAAAGCAGTTGCTTTTGGCTGCGTGAAACGCACAGAAACGCAAGAAAACCCATCGGCTGACATTTCGCAGACAGTCTGATTTGGACTATTACTGGTGAGAGCAATTTTCTTTTGCAAAGAGCCCTTCCTACTAAGTGGCCGTATGTCTCTTCCTTCTCCAGGAGAACAGGCTGTTTTAGATAACCGAAGGCCGTTGACAGCTGTTGAAAGAAATCCCTTGGCACGGGACCGGCTTCACTGTGGGCAACCTCACTAGGAGAAACCGTGAACTGGTGCGAGGTTTGGTAGGATTCTTTGCTAGGAAGAGGACTAGCTGTACTTGTTGGGGACACTGGTGGTGTGCTGGAAGGACTTCTCGGGAAAAGCGACTAAGGATGAACACCGTTTTAGTGGAATTTTCGAGTTCCTGCTCTCCGGCAGCTTCATAATCTCCAGCCTATGCTCCAAATCATCCCGGACAAATGGAACTGTGTGTGTACTTCTTGCAAAAACATCGCAAGGAGTAGTAAGCCTGCTTGGCACACTTCTAGTGGAAGTGCTGTCAGAAGGCGAATTCCCACTAAAAAAAGCATCATCCATTGATGGGAAAGTATAACCACTGCTGTCACTGACGGTGCTATTGCTATAGGAACCTCCACTAGTGATACTTGTGCAAGACCCATAGTCACTCCCGTTGCTACTGTAAGACCCATTCTCACTGGCTGGAAAGTTCCTAAGACTACTGCTACCAACGGCAGAACTGCTTAAAAGGTTGCCGTCATTCACAGCGCCACTTCATTCTCCTCCGCAGTGATGCTGAAAACGCTATCCTTCAGCGTACACGGAAAGGAAGTGTCATCACCATCAGCCACGACACTGCTACACGGAGACCTCCACCGTACCTTGTGGGCTGCAGCGAAATCTGTAGACAGCTGCTCTTTTACGCACAATTTCAGGTGAAGGAACAGATGCGCTTTCCTGAGGCTGAACGCTTCCCTTGCCGTCAGAGTTGGTGCGTTCTGCCTGGGAGTCAGCTTCATCTGAACAGAATTAGACGCTGAAATCCGTGCCGGGCTTTGGAAGCACATGTGAGCACTGCGATCCAAATCATCTCGGAGTTTTCTGACAAAGGGTAAGTATTGCTTCTTCGGGCTGCAAAGTGCAATCGTAAGCTCTGTGCCATTTGTTCTCATTTCCAAACATGTTAAGGGCTGAAAGTCATAACAAAGATCCCTGTCGGTAGACAGCGTAGAAGCAGCTGCGAAGCATCGGAAGGAAAAATCATTTGTGGTGCCTGAAAGAGTTCTCAAGTACTTAGTCTTTACCCCAAACACGACCTCAAACACCAGCTATCAGAGCAGGAAAAGAGGCGAGGCACTCCTGAGTCTGACGATTCCAGAATGTCTTGAATCGCTTGTAGTCAAAATGCCTTCACTTACAAAGCACTTGATTTCCAGCGACCTTTAAGCTGAGCTCAGCTGCCAGCTCGCTGCCTCAAACACTGCCGACCTTGTTTCAATTATACCTTCTCCAATTTGCATGAATGAGTAACACAAGAACAACAATCTTCCAGCATTTCAAGTAGAAACAGTATTTTTTCACTCCAGTTCTACTAAATGGACATTTAACTACGTGAGTCCGGGTGCCTATACTTTCTCCCGCAGAGTCTGACCACTAATATTTTTACCCATAGGGATAGAATTACAGGAAGTTGGTAGGAATGAAACCCCATGTAAGTAAGTATCAAATCAAAGATTGAATTTCCAAACAGCAACCATACTAGAGATCATGTCAACCTAGTTAATGTAGAAAGGAAGATAAAGTTATTTTTAATTAGAAAAAATAAAAACAGCTGTATAGATTTGGAAACATCAAAGTAGCTGTATAGATGTGGATGAACAAAAACTTTAGCATTCAATCAGACAGATAAATCCCTAGCTCCCAAAATACTTTTTGTAGAAAGTGGACACAAATAAGTGGACACATAGCTAGTGTAACACTACTGCAAAACTGAAGCACAGATTGGAGTAAGCAAAGTTTGAGGGAAGCTGTCAGGATTTTCTCCTATAATTTTAAGGACTTTTCCAGGCAAGTAGTACAGTCTTTAAATGATGCCATTTATATTTTGACTATTAAAACTCTGCCAAGAAATAGCGTGAGCAAACATTCCATTAAAAACATATGCAGATTAGACAGAAACACTATGCCCCAATATAGTCTGAACACACAAGATATTTTATTCCACTGTCTCTGCAATCCATTCACTTAAAGGTTGTGGTGAGTAAAGAACTCTAAAAGGGATTTAACACATCAAATAAACATATCTCAATGCCAATTCTGTTCTGAAAAATTCTAGGAGCGCTTTGCTGGCCCCTACTGGTGCTTTGAAACAATCCGTTTAGCTGTTCCATATCTAAAAAGAAATACAAGCCAGGCTGCACATTTCTTTATATAAACAAAGTACAAACTTGTTTACATTTTGGGGTACCAGCCCTGCCCCAGAAGTGGAATTACTTACTACTGCTGATAAAGCTCCCACAGTAAGAGAACAGTGAACTGTTTGTACTTTTAGAGGTTGTGATTGTGTGTGTGTGTGTGTGTGTGTGTGTGTGTATATATATAAATTTTTTTTCTGCTTTGTATTTACTTAACCTTTATTTTCAGTTTACTAGGTAATAAAAGTTTAGCATTTTAATTTCTCCCCTAAATGTCATAGACCAAGTTAGGTGTTCTATTTGAAAGAAACAAACTTATTTTTTAAATAATACTCTAGGGTGTATTTAAACCCCTTACCTCAATTTTACAGCTGGAATTGAAGTAATAAATATATACTGGCTCATTCATAGGAAAGTAAAAAGTTAAACAGTTCAGTTGTTTATACCACATGGTGCTACACCCAAGTTTTATTTTTTTTAAGTTTTTTTTCTCAGTTAAAAAAACATCGAAAAACAGTTCTGTTCTTAATCATAATTTTCTAAACAGTACTTTTAATCAACTAATAAATGACAAAACAGAAATATGAAATCCCCAAATTATATTTCTTACAGAATGACAGTACTATGCTTTAGAATGTGTGCAATAATTGTAAACCTGGAAAATGTACTATGTCCCTTTCACTTATCCTATCTCTTTTAAAATTTACAGACTTTGTAAATATTCTGAATATTTACCTTTTTCTGAATATCGCAAGTGAATCCTACACTTTATCAGCTTTCTTTAATAATGTCAAGGTTCACATTAGGTCAGGATTATATCCCTGATAACTCAAATGAATCCCTTCTAATCGGCTCAGCAATGAGCTCAAACTGCTGGTGGCAGTGATGTGGCCTGAAAGTAATTAATCAGCAGAGTGCCCTCACTTTTAATTTAAAAAAAGCGAAGCCCAGAAAATAGTGCAGCTAAAACCGTTTTTCCTTTGGGAAGATTCACGTAATAAGCATCAGTTTCACAGGGCAAGAGCTGAAGTCTGAAGAGCCAAAGGACACCCAGCAAACCTTTGCCCTGGCCCCGAGCCCATGCTGGGTACAGCAGCAGCGCTGAGTAACATACGGCAGGTTAGCTGGCTGGATGAGCACATGCTGACCATCTAGATTCTTCCTTAATGTTGACCACCGAGGGGGGAGAGACAGACGCGGGACAAAATACACGGCATGCAAGCGGCTGAGCCCGGCTTGACCTCTGCGCCACACATTCCAACATCACTAGGTGTAGACGTAATGACGAGACTGAGCATCGTGGCTGGTCCTGGTGGCCAGAGGAGGGCCCAGGACCCAACACTGCATCTTCGGGGCCTTGTGTTAAACTGCCAACATCATTGGCCAAGAATCTCGGAATGGTCCCCTGGTCCCCAGAGGATCACTTGGGAGCTCCTCCTCTCCCCAAAAAGTTGATCCACTGACTACTCCAAAGAAACATCAGAAACTGCTGCAGCAAGACGGGAGAGAGTGTATCTTCAAGGAGGCGTCAGCATAGGCAAGGAGGGGTCAGGGAATCCCGCACACTGCCAGCCTCCAGGAACTTAGATTCGCGCGATGGTTTGGCTTTGCTGGCTCTGGCATGGGCTGCACAGGATCTGGAGGGCTAATCTCAGCATTTACACGCCAACCCCTAGGGGAAATGTACCCGTTGCACTAAACAGATGTGCCACGGAACATGGACCCAGCAGAGAGGAGTTGGAGTGGGGAGGCAGCTCTCGTCTGGGTGGCATCTATGCCAGCCCGAGGAAGTTTCACATTATGCAACGAAACATGTCTCAGGATGAAAGTGAATAAAAGGCCCTGTATTCTAAGAAGTTTAATTATTGATCACTTTGCCCAAACACTGGGATTATCTAATGCTCTGGACTGGCTCTGGATAACCCTAGTTGGTGACTAGAACCATGAAGGCCTGAGACACTGTGATGATGAGCTCAATGCGGCAACCTGCCGAGGCTGCTGGCCCAGCTGCTTGGCTCGACAGAGTGGACGGTGCTACATAGGTCATTCTGAGATTGAATAACATGTAAATCAATAATTGGGGACCTGAGGCCCACCCACTTAACCTGGTGCTAGGGATTAACCCTCGGATGCCTGCAGACATCTTCTTGGCCCATCAATCAATACATTTTAAGAAAGGCAGATTAACCTCCAAAATGCAGGCAGGCCTCATCCAATCAGAATGCCTTAGGAGCAAACATAGGCTTAAGGGAGCAACACTTCTACCTAAAAACTACAACACAGGAACTGGATAGTTCAAAAAGCAGATAGGCATCTCTCTGATGATTAGTGATGATGAGCATTTTTTCATATGTTTTTTTGCCATTAGAATTTCTTCCTTGCTGAAGTTTCTGTTCATTTCTTCTCCCCATTTTTTGATGGGGTTGTTTGTTTTCCTCTTGTAAAGTTCTACCAGTGCCTGATATATCCTGGATATTAACCCCTTATCAGATGGGTATTGGGTGAATATTCTTTCCCATTCTGTGGACTGCTTTTGTATCTTAGTCACTGTTTCTTTTGAGGTGCAGAAGCTTTTTAGTTTCATGTAGTCCCATATGTTTATCTTTTCTTCTAGTTGCTTTGTTAGTGATGTTTCATCTTTGAAGATGCCTTTAGCTTCAATGTCATGGAGTGTTTTTACTATATTTTCTTCAATGTACTTTATGGATTCAAGTCTGATATTGAGATCTTTAATCCACTTTGATCTGATTTTTGTGCATGGTGTTAGACACAGGTCCAAATTCATTCTTTTACATGTCGCTGCCCAGTTTTCCCAACACCACTTATTGAAGAGGCTTTCCTTACTCCATTTTAGACTCGTTGCACCTTTGAGATGCAAATCAAAACAACAATGAGATACCACTTTACACCACAGAGACTGGCACATATTCAAAAGAACAAGAACAACAAGTGCTGGCGTGGGTGTGGGGAAAAGGGGACACTCATCCATTGTTGGTGGGAATGCCGGCTGGTACAGCCTTTCTGGAAAACAATATGGACTTTCCTCCAAAGACTAGAAATTGAACTCCCATTTGACCCAGCCATACCACTCCTGGGAATCTACTCTGGGAAGCCAAAAATACGCAGCGGAAACACCATCCTTACTTTTATGTTCATAGCAGCATTATTCACAATAGCCAGAATCTGGAAACAATCAGAGTGCCCGAGAATCGATGACTGGATAAAAAGCTTTGGTACATCTACACAATGGAATACTATGCAGCTGTTAGGAAAAATGAAGTTATAAAATTTGCCTACAAATGGATGGACATGGAGAAGATTATGTTGAGCGAAATTAGCCAGAAGGAGAGAGACAGATACAGAATGACTGCATTTATCTGCATAACATAAATATATAGGTACATATTATGATACCAATATCCAAGGTCAAGTGAAACATATATCAGGGAGGTCCTGTCAAAGGTGGAAATTATCACAAACGTGTGGGATTCAGAGGCTAGGTAAGACAGAAATGGAACAGTGTGCTAACAATTGTTGAGGGTACTAATGCCAACCTAGAACTGAGCATTAAATAGAGGCAAAAAGATACACATGACAACCCTTTAATGTATGTTCTGTAATCCATAGTCTGGAAGGGAAGGAAAAGAGAAAGAGAGAGAAATGGAAAGAAATCAAGAACCTGCCATGGAGCAGGGCTGGGGGAGGGGGAGGGAATCGGGGACGTTGGTGGTGGGAGATGGGCACTGGTGGCGGGATGGGTGCTGCAACACTGTTTGACCAAAACCCAAATATGAACTTTTTAATTGTATATCTTTGTAATTTTAAAAATAAAAAAAAATTAAAAAAAAAAAGCAGATAGGGCATTTGCCTTACATGAAGCCATCACTAGTCTAAGCCCAAGTAAACATATGGTTCCTCGAGCACACCTAGAGCTCACTCCTAGATGGCTAGTCATGGCTCCTAAGCACTGCTGGGTCTCTCTCTCTCTCTCTCTCTCTCTCTCTCTCTCTTCCACACACACACACACACACACACAAAATCTTCCCGAGTTTTCTGTTTTTTACTGAGACTGAGAGTCTATGATTTTTTGCGCATAATCCAACACCCATCACCAGTGTATCCACCCACCTCTCCCAAGGACCCCAATGCCCCTCTCTTTCAAGCCCCCTCCATTCCTACTCAATTGTGTAGATCAGTTCTCCTGTTATGTGGTCTTTGGTCCTGTGTTGCTACCTTGCTGTGCTTCTTAATGTTCCACACAGCAGAGAGATGATTTGGTATCTAACCCTTTCTTCTGACAGACTTACTCAGTGTGGTATCCATTAGTTCCATCCATGTTGTTGCAGACTGTGTGGTTTCATTCTTTATTAGAGATGTACAGTATTACACTGAATACATGTACCATGACTTTTTGATCCATTCTTCCGTAGTTGGACATTTGGGTTGTTTGCATAACTTGTCCACTTGTCCACAAGTGCGGTGCTGAACAGCGGTGTGCATATAGCCTTTGAATTAAGTTTTGTATTTTGGGGATAGAGGCCAAGAAGTGTTAATGCCAGTAGTTCTATTCCTATTTTTTGGAGAGATATCCATATTGCTTTCCATAGAAACTGAACCAGACAACATTCCCACCAAAGGCATATGAGGTTTTCCCTCTCACTGCTACCCTGCTAACACTGTTTTTAGAATTTTGGATATATTCTCACAGGCATGAGATCATATCTTAGTGTTGTTTTGATCTGCACTTCCCTAATCATGAGTGATGATGAACACTTTTCATAGGTCTGTTGGCCATCAGTATGTCTTCTCTGGGAAAGTATCTGTTCATTCCTTGCCCCATTTGTGGATGGGATTGTTAGACTATTCTGTTGTTCAATTTTATGGGTGCTTTATAGATCTTGGATATCAACTCTTTATTTGATGTATTACGAGTAAATATTTTCTCCCAATCAGTAGGGTTTTGTTTGTTTATTTATTTGTTTATTTTTATTAGAGTTCAATTTTTCTTTTCGCTGTACGGAAGCTATTTAACTTGATGTAGTCCCATTTGTTTATTTTTGGTTTTGTTGTCTTAGCCACTGAGATCATCTTGCTGAAGACTCCGCCATATTCAGCTGCTGGAGATTTCTGCTGATGTTTTCTTCCATGTATTTTATAGATTCTGGTCAAATTCCTAGTTCTTTAGCCCCCTGAGTTTACTTTTGTGATATACAGCTCTAATTTCATTTTCTTACATGTGGCAATCTAAACAACTAACATCAACTCTTGTCTGAATCTTCAACCTGCCAACCTGCTTCACAGATTTCAGATTTGCCAGATTGACAATCTTAAAAATTAATTTCTTAAAATCTCAAGCTCAACTTTAGAGAGAATCCTGAGTGATAGATGCACTAAACCAATGTACAGTAGAGAGGGTGCTTGCTTTACACACAGCTCTCCTAGGTTCTATCCCTAGCACCCTATATGGACCCCAGAACCTGCCAGGAGTAATTCCTGAGTGCAGAGACAGGAATAATCCCTAAGTACTGCTGGATTTAGCCCCCCAAAAAATTAAAAATAGAAATTCCAGGGCTGGAGCAATGGTCCAGCGGGTAGGGCGTTTGCCTTGCATGTGGCCGGCCTGTGCCGGCCCCGGGTTCAATCCCGGCATCCCATATGGACCCTGAGCACTGCCAGGAGTGATTCCTGAGTGCAGAGCCAGGAGAAATCCCTGAGCATTGCTGGGTGTGACCCAAAAAAGCAAGAAAAAAATAGAAATTCCATACAATTCTTACATAAGTTATTGGTACCCTAAAAAATGATCCCCTGAGTTTTCTGTGGTCTATTAGCAATAGCCAAGAACTAACTGGAAACAATCCATGTGACCCTCAACTGATGAATGAATAATGATATATGTATGTGTATACATATATACATGTATATATACGCAATGGAATATTTCTAGGCTGTTAGAAAAAGAAGTTGAAATTCTTCCATTTGCTAAAACATGGATACACCAACATACAATCTCATTCAGAGATGATAACAAAGAAAATAAACCAAATAAGACAACAATAAACTCTTAGACTTTCAGACCAAAGAGTAGTCACCAGAAAGGGAAGGAAGAGGAGTGGGTCCAATGGACAATGTACGGAAGAAGAGAAGTGGAGGGCCAGAGAAATAGCTCAGAGCACTGAAGCATGTGGGAATCCCAGATTCTGTCCCCAGCACTACATGAGCCCTGTGGCAACACCAGAAGTAATCCCTGAGCACTGATCCAGGAGCAGACCCCTAGCACTGCCAGGTGTAGTTCAAAAACTAAGAAAGAACAGAATTGGCCTTTGACTGGTGAACTTAATGTATGACTTGTATCACTTGTCTTCCCGTTGATCATCGATTTGCTTGAGTGGGACCAATAACATCTCCATATGTCCTGTCACATGCTAGTAGAGCCCAAGGGCATCTGCTTGCTCCAGGAACATAAAGAGCCTCAAACCATTCCATCAAGTCATGAGAATGAGGTCTATAATTGTTACTGGTATTTGGCATGTCAAATACGACACAGGTAGCTTGCCAGGGCTCCGCCGTGTGGGTGGGATAATCTTGTAGTCACCTCTGATCTCAAGCATTTATTGATAACCACGCGCCGCAATCAATAATGTAGTATACAGAAATGTTTATTTTCAATGTTGCAAATCTAAAAGTTGTTGCTATAAGTTTCTAATCAACTCCAATAAAAGATGATTGATTTAAAAAAAAATCTGCACCAGGCAAATATCTGTACAACCTGTGGTGTGTAATTTCTCTCTCACTGTTACATTTTTATAAACAAAACCGTTTTCCTTTTAAAAATACGCATGGTAAATCACTGCACCGTGGACGGAACTGGAGGACACCATGTGAAGTGAAGTAAGTCAGAAGAAGGTTGGACATGGGGCCGGAGTGATAGCCCAGCAGGTCGGGCGTTTGCCTTTGCACGCAGCCGGCCTGTGCCGGCCCGGGTTTGATACCCGGCATCCCATATGGTCCCCGAGCACCGCCAGGAGTAATTCCTGAGTGCAGAGCCAGGAGTAACCCCTGGGCATTGCCGGGTGTGACCCAAAAAGCAAAAAAAAAAAAAAAAAGAAGAAGAAGGTTGGACAAAGCGTGAGCTCATTTATCTGCGGGGCAGAGAGTAACAGGAGAATGGCCACATGCCACGTGTCGGCATGACCCTAGGGAGTAGGAAGGCAAACAGGGAAGGAGAGACATTGAGAGGAGAAGCATGAGGGGTGGAAAGGAGGTAACGGGGGGCAGAGGAGTGGCTCAGGACCATCAGTGGGACAGAGAGGTGGGATCTCTATCACGAAACACAGCGCCAACAGCACTGAGCGGGAGACACAAAAAGGGAGGCAAGGCAGTGTGTGTGTGGGGGGTGAACCAGGGGACACTGGTGAAGAAAACCAACACTGGTGGTGAGCGTTGCTGGAACACAGTATGCCTGAAACTCAACTAGGAATAATTCTGTAACTCAGAGCCTTCATTAAAAAAAAAGGGGAAATTTTTTTTCACAAATTCTGCATGCTACAGAGGAATGTAATCAAAGGGAACTATTTAATCAATTCAAAAACATGACAAAGAAATACACATTTCTTTTCAGAAATCATCAGGATAACACATAAATGATGAACTATGTTAGAAATGTAGGTCTGATAAACGATATTCAGGGTGTAGCTAGGACCACAGGAGAGGGAAAGGAGAGTCTATTGGGGAGGGTTCTAGGGAGGGAGCTGAGGGTTATGGTAACGTTCCAGTTCCTAAGTTCTGTGCAGATATTTATCTTATTAAGAATAAAGAGTTATTTATTTGCTTTTTAGTAGTATAGAGTAAAATAGTCATTTTGATCTCATCCCATTGAGAAGGAAACCATCTGTAGAGAAAAAGGTAAGAAAGAAAACATTTCCTAAATATATATAGGAACAAAACTCTGTAGCTGGCCACATCGATGTGCACCCCCCCACCGCCCTGCCGTCTCCTGTCACGTGTCTGAAAGGAAAGGGCCGTGGGAGGGACAGCAGAAGGGCCGTGGGAGGACAGCAGAAGGGCCGTGGGAGGACAGCAGAAGGGCTGTGGGAGGACAACAGAAGGGCCGTGGGAGGGGCAACATAAGGGCCATGGGAGGACAACAGAAGGGCCATGGGAGGGACAACATAAGGGCTGTGGGAGGACAATAGAAGGGTCATGGGAGGAGAACAGAAAGGTCATGGGAGGAGAACAGAAGGGCCATGGAAGGACAACAGAAGGGCCATGAGAGGGCAATAGAAGGGCCATGGGAGGAGAACAGAAGGGTCATGGGAGGGCTACAGAAGGGTCCTGGGAGGGCAACAGAAGGGTCATGGGAGGGCCATGGACGTGACCAGCAGGAGAGGAGCTTGGGAGGAGGGGCACTGGCGCCCGACACTTTCCGCTCACGTCCCAGACTCTGCGCCTGGTCACTCTCCTGTAGTCCACACAGTGGAACTTACCAATCGGTTTTCATCAAACACTTCAAACAGAAGCCGGTGCTGCTGAGGATGGACCTGAGAACGACAAATACCACGTGTCTTTAGTAACAAGCGAACACCTGTCCCGACACGGGCAGAAGTGCCAAAAATGCAGCCATTCTGAATGCTTGTCCTTTACAATAGTTCACTAATAAAATACTTTATTGAAGCACCGTGGTTCACAAAGAAGTTCAAAATATAGCTATTCTGGGCTAATGTTCCAACACAATCCCACCACCAGGGTGGCCCTCCCTCCACATGTGCCCATTTTCCCAATCACCCCCCAAAGCTGTCCCCTTAGCAGGCACATGATAATTTATTTTATATGGCTTGTTTACGATATATTTCCAATACTATGAGGTACTTAATACAAACTCAGATGTGTCAACTTGTCATCTAGGTATCCACTTAGTGGGGTTTTTTTTAAATATTTCATTATACCACCGTGATACATGGGGCAGAGCTGCTACCAGCTCTCACTATGCCCAGCTGATCATGAGGCGCCCAGGAGGGAAGGCAGGTTCTAGCCCTGACCCGCCATCCCAGCAGAGCCTCGCAAGAAGCCAGAGGAACCCACACCATGAGGGGCACCATTTTCATATCCGGATTCCACAGCTCGTCAGAGCTCCACCCAGCAGCAAAGCTGATCTTTCCCCATCAATAAATGCATGAGATGAGAGGCTTCTACAAGAGTCTCCCACTCACACGGCAGAGCCTGGCAAGCTACCCGTGTTGTATTTGATATGCCAAAAACCAGTAACAATTATAGACCTCATTCTCAGGACCTGAAGGAATGGTTTGGGGCTCTTCATGTTCCTGGAGTGAGCAGATGCCCTTGGGCTACACTAGCATGTGACAGGACATATGGAGATGTTACTGGTGCCCGCTCGAGCAAATCGATGAACAACAGAAAGACAAGTGATATCACTGTCATATAACAAAGTAGATTTGGTTGCCTATTTTTCCATTTTCCATAAAATAAAAAAATAATTAAATTTTAACATATTAAAAATTTTTATTTACTCACTTTTCAATGGTAACGTTAGAAGAATTCAATGCAATTTTTATTGATTTTGTTTTTGAGGCTTTGGGACACATCCCGGTACATGGAGTGCATATACTACTATACTCCACTACTACAGCAAATACTACTGGCTCACAAGTGACACTCGGTAGTGACCGGGGGACAAGATAAGGTTCCAGAAATGGAACTATGGTTGGCCACATGCAAGGTAAGTGCATTATCTCTTGTACTGCTTTCCTGGACCTGTAGATGATAGTTTTAGAGAAAGTAGTGCTTGGAATTATTTTAGAACTAATCTGAAAAAAAAATTTGCTTCTTCTAACCATAAAATGTACCTAAAAAAAAGTACACCTTGGTCTGGAGCGCTAGTACAGAGGCTGCATGTAAGTGTTTGCCTGCATGCAGTCAACCCAGGTTTGATCCCCAGCATCCCATATGGTCCCCTGAGCACCGCCAGGAGTAATTCCTGAGTGCAGAGCCAGGAGTAACCCCTGGGCATTGCTAGGTGTGACCCAAAAAGCAGAAAAAAAATTCTCACACTTAGGTTGATTTTCCTCTATGATAGATATATTAGATGAACTTTGGTTGCATGCCAAAAGTCTTGCAAAATGCCAATATACACATATAACAAGATTCTGTGAATTTGACTCAGGTCTTCTCTCTCTAAGGATGTGATCCTGACTGACCTGCAGCAAGGTGCTCCTATACTACTCTGAGAAGGAGGGGCATTAGATTTTAAAACCAACGGATAGCACTTAGGAAAGCAAAAAATGCCAAATACATGATTTGACGACTTTATATAAAAGTATACACGAGTGTATACATGAGTGTATACACACACACAAACACACAACCTCATGTGAATGAATGGTTTTCTAGGAAAATGGCATAGCTGGATATGTTCAGTACTGAGACTGATTAGGTGCAGCCAGAAAGGTTTCCCTTGCACTTCCGGGTGGTCAAAAGGCCAACCTTCAGAGGCAATCATAAGAGCTCTTGAAAGGCGCTAGCCCAGGGATCTGAGCCCCGCTGAAACTTGACAGCTGGCACTGCCACTCCGGTCCAGAAGCAGGGGGAGCTTTGAGAATGCCATCCTCACTGAGGGGTCAGCACCCTAGGATAGAAAGAGCAGATGGGATCCAGTGGGGAAATGGCTCATAGATGGAGCCCAGGAAAGGCCACAAGTTAGAAGGTCTGAGTAAGGGAAGTGGGGGAAGTGGCCTGGGGCCCCCAAGCACCACTGGGGAGCCCCAAATAAAAACAGTGTAAAACAATAATCTTTGGGAACCCCCCAGCTGGTGGTGCTCAGGGATTACTCCTGGCTTTGTACTCAGGGATGGCTCCCAACAGGCTCAAGGTTCCAGGGATGGAACTGGAATTTATGAAGTATAAGACAAGTGCCTCCCCCACTGAGCCATCTCTTCAGACCCTATAATTCTGTCTAAAAGACCTAGAAGAAACTTGGGGGAGGAGCTGAAACCTGATATGAGACATGCATGATGAAAAAGTTGGACAAGGAAGTGCTAAGAACATTCAAAGCAAAGAGGTCACAGTAGGGGAAAGGTGTGGGCAAAAGGAGCCCGAGGCCAGGAAATCAGATGAACAAGACAATAATTTGCTTTCCTTTCCTTGAAATCCATTTCAATTCTTGACAAACCTTACTGGGTTGCGTGTATGTATGTGTGCACATATGCATGTGTGCATGTGTGTTTATGCATGTGTGTATGCGTGTGTATGCATGCATGTGTGTGCATGTGTACATGTATGTATATGTGTGTATATGTATGTGTATGCAGTGCGGAGTTTATGTATGCATGTGTGTATGTATGCGTATATTATGTGTGCATGTATAAAATGTGCGTCCATGTATGTATGCATATATGTATGCATGCATTATGTGTAGGTATAAGTGTATGTGTGTGTGCACATGTGTATGTGTGTATGTATGCATGCATGTATGCATGCATCCACAACACGACACATTTTGGAGCGCCGCTTTGTGACTCTAATACATGTCTACACTTCCCCAAAGGCCCCAAGGAGGGATCCTACTCAGCCATTTTATGTAAGAAAGTGCCCGAAAGGTTTTGGGGGCGGGGAACAACTTGCAGGGTGGAGCCCATGGCTGCCATGAGCAAGGCGCCTGTTGTATTCCTAGCTCTGAGTACCTTCTGAGCACTGCTAGGTGGAGCCTTGGTAATCCCCAGCACTACGGGGGAAGTCCTTCCTGCAACACTCCCCAGGATCTGGGAGGCAGAACAGTGGCTGTTGTGCAAGCTATACCTACCTGGGTTCAGTCCCTGGCAGGTCTAGCTTGCACAAGGTCCCCTGGAGCATTGCTGGGTGTATCCCTGGAGGGACTCCAGCACCTGCAGGGTGCCCTGGATATTCCCAATACTGCATGCCCCAAGTAGCATCACATCCCTGGTCCACGGCATTGGACTGCTGGCCTGACTGGCTGAGAACTGTCGTTGAGCCCCCTGAGCACTGCTTGGGAGCCCCCCAAGATCCCCCAAATAATTAAAAGATTTGTGTTGAGCAATAGTACAGCAGGTAGGGCATTTGCTTTGCACACAGCCAGCCTAGATCCAATCCCCAAGAGCTCATATGGTCTGAGCACAGACTAAATCCAGAAAAGGTGTTACAATTTCACTGGTTGCAAAGAAAATAAAGCTCTTACAGGATAATGAAATATTCTGTATCACATATAAATATTTTATTGCCATGATAAATGAACTGAACTGGAGAGAGAAACTCAAGTAAGGCAGGTATGAGGTGCTGAGAGCTTAGCCTCAGTGATCCCAGTAAGAAAGAACACGAAAGGCAGGCGGGAACAATCTAAATTTAAAAGGGATTAAAGACCTAGGTATCAAACCTGTTGCCAACGTGGCGCGCAAGTCTCGAGACCAAATGCTAACTTCCAAGCTTGCAAACAGGCGGGAGCGATAAAGCAGACCCAAACAGAAGAGCAGAATACTGGAAGATGCAGCGAAGCCGGGAAAGATTCACACTGCCCGCCTGTCCTTCCGCCAACTATAAGACCCAAGATGACTGCCCTCCGACGCCTGATGGATCTATCACATCTTCCGAAAGGCAATGGAGAAGATTATCCAGGACTTCTACCAACCTGTTTCTATAAACACGTTGAGGTGGGGCTAAAGAGGTAGTATAGGTTAGTTAAGGTACTCTCCTTGCAAGCTCCATAACAGGCACAGCCTATGAGTCCCCAATACCACCAGGAGTGACCCTGAGCACAGAGCCAGGAGAAAGCTCTGAGCACCAGTGGAAGCCAAGAGTAACTCCTGAGCACCTCCCATCAAAATAAAATAAAACAGAGGGTGCAGCAAGATGGCAACAGGGCCACAGCAAGCATGGGAGCACGTGGAGCTCTGCCGGTGAACAACACATGAAGTCAGAAACTTTCTGAGTGAGTAAATGTGAAAGCCCATGAATATCCTGGTGCAGTGAGATCACCTTTAAACACAACCAGCAGGTCATCCACAGTGAAACACCAGCCCAGAGTAGGTCTTACAAAGATGGTAGTAATGCGCCCTCCCATGCCCAGCTCCAAGAAAGCCAGGTACGGGTCTCTGCGACTAACCCTCTCCAGGCTTTCTTGGAGCCAGGGATAGGGCCTCTCCTCCCATTTACCTCTCCTCCATGGGCCCAGTGGCTACGCCATGAACTGCTCAGATGCCAACCAGCCAACACAATCCGCTTTACCAGCCATGACCCAGAGACTTGAGCGAATCTTGAAAGAGACTGATGAACTGCAGAGATGATACGGTCCTTCCCGTGGCACGTGGCCAGGTGCCATCTCAAAAGCTGGTGTACTAATGTGCCAGGTATCACCTCACATTCAACAGATTTAAGTTGAGCACACAACAAGGGTGTAGTCACAACATCTATTCTGTAAGAACATATCAGTAATTTCCTATACAGGGGATACAATGGTCCACTGGGTTCAGTGGGAGATTTGATAATCCTCATTGGCTTTCTTCTAGGAATATATTTTTAACCATATTTGGCAAATTAGCTCTAACAAGCAATGTAAAATAGATTATTTTACATTGCTTGTTCAGTGTATGCTTCAGATAAGCTCAATCAGCGATTGCAAAAACTTATAATTGTTGTCCATAGTCGCAGGGGTGTTGGGTTTGGAGCTGAGTAGTAGAAACCCACTACGTTGTATAAGCTCAGTAAGTGAAAACAAATACACATGGTCCAAATTCACATGCTAAGAACCAAAAAAGGTCAGGAATTTATCAATACCATTACCATAAATCATTACCATATATATGTGGCAGTAATCAATATAATTGGTGCGGGCTAAGGGAGCTGGCACAGGGAGCAGGGTGGGTGGGAAACTAGGGGGCACACTGGTGGTGGGAGTGGTGCTGAATGATGAATGTTTGTAACCACTGTACTGTGGAAAACTTTGTGCTTTGTAAATCACAGTGTTTTAATAAATTTGGGGGGGGGGTGTTGGAGGACAGGTTTAGCTATTCTGGGAGTTTTGTTGTTTTGCCCACTTCCAGATTAATCTATTTAAGTCAAGGTTCATTCTAATGAGACCTCTCTTCTATGTAAACACTGCTAGAGGGTGTGGCAGTTACAGAAGTCACCTTGATTGGAACTTCTGACTTATACATCTACTAAGACTTCTATGTTTTCTAGATTGGGCACAGCTCCTCTTTATACCCACTGCACCCAGCGTGGGACAGTTAGAATTTACCAGGGAGACTACCACCCTGGCTATGCTGAGACTATAGGAAGACTATAGGAAGGATCATACTAGTTTGCTCTAAGCAGGCGAGTGTGACCCTTTCAGTACAGGAGAACAAGATACTCAGAATCACCCTGGTGCAGATAATAATAAGAAGGACCTTGTGGGTACCATCTAGATTACATGAAGCTCATGAAGTTAAGATGTATTACTTTATACCAGCCCCCTCTCTCCAGTGTTTTACATAAGAGATAATCTTGGTAGAAAGGATTAGACCTTGGCATAACCTTTGTTTATACCTGCAATAGGGTGTGGCACTACACTCTGTTTAGAGCTCTTTGTTGACATGACCCTCCCGGTTGGATTACTTTGGTGTATATAAGGGGACTGACTTGAGGCCCCTTCACCTTTTGCCTTTTGGGCCTTTTAGCTTTCGGCTTTTGGCTCCCTCAGCCTTGTGGCTTTTGGCTTTTGGCTTTTTGCTCTTTGGCCTTTTGCTCCATCTTCTGGGTAGGACTCAGCTCGGTGAGATCCTCTCTCTTTGGTGGGAGACTTAGACTCTTGTGTATGGTCTAAATTCAGACCAGAGCTAGAGTTTGTTCATTATATTGGATTGCTGTGGAAGAGCTTTTGTACTATTAAAAGCCATTTTTGGAACTGCACCGGACTCGTGAGTTTTCATCTGTTCTCCCGGCGTCCTCGAAGGTAGAAGAGAACGTCTGTCCTGATACTGTCGGGGACCCCTGCGGCGTTCCCGACAGGGGGAATAAGATAAAATAAAATAAAATACACCTTGGGGCCGGAGGCGATAGCCCAGTGGGTAGGGCGTTTGCCTTGCACACAGCCGGCCCATGCCGGCAGGGGTTCGATCCCGGCATCCCATATGGTCCCCGAGCACCGCCAGGAGTGATTCCTGAGTGCAGAGCCAGGAGTAACCCCTGAGCATTTTTGGGTGTGACCCAAAAAGCAAAAAAAAAAAAAATAAAAATAAATAAAATAAAATACACAAAGGAAAAAACAGGCAGGACTTTCTAAGCCCTTGACTTCAGAGGAGATGTCAGTACATCTCCTCTGAAGATACAGCTTCATTGCAAAGAAAACAAAAATAGAAAACAAATGAGGGCAAGAAAAAAAAAAAGAAATAAACAAATGAGACTATAACAAACTAAAAAGCTTCTTCTCTGCAAGAGAAATAAGGCAGAAAATTAAAAAAAGAGGGAGAAAATACCGCACATCAGACATGACACAAAGGTCAACAACAAAAACAAACAACCCATTGAAAAATGGGGAGAGCATGGGGCCGGAGCGATAGTCCAGCGGGTAGGGCATTTGCCTTGCACGTGGCCGGTCTGCTGCCCGGGTTCGATCCCGGCATCCCATATGGTCCCCGAGCACCGCCAGGAGTAATTCCTGAGTGCAGAGCCAGGAGTAGCCCCTGAGCATTGCCAGGTGTGACCCAAAGAAAGCCAAAAAAAAAAAAAAAAGAAAAAAAAGAAAAAGAAAATAAAGAAAAAGAAAAATGGGGAGAGCAGATGAACAGTTCCTCAAAGACGTAAAGAAAGACAGCGAACAGGCCACAGACAGCAAATGTTCATTGTAACTTATCAGGGAAAGGCAAGTCCGAAAGAGTGAGATATCCCTTCACACAAGCATCTCGGGCTGCCTGGAAAAGACTGAAAATAGCAAGTGCTGGTGGGGACGTGGTGGGAAAGGAACTTTTCGTTCACTGCTGGTGGGACTCTATTATGCTTCAACTATTTTAGGAAAACCGTTTTGAGGCTCCTCAAACGTTATGCACAGAACTTCCTTCTGATCCTGTGATTCGATTCCTTAGAACCTACCCCAAGAACACAAAAACATAAATACAAAATGATAAATGCAAATCTGCTTGCCATAGTGCTATTTACAATAGAGACTGGAATTAGCCTGAGTGCTCAACAGCAGATGAGTGGAGAAAGAAACTGTGTTTATGCATACTCAAGAGAAACTGCTCAACGGTGAGAAAAGTTGGAATTCAAGGTTGCTGTAACTTGGATGGAGCTAAAGCGTGTCGTGCTCAGTCAACTGAGTCAGGAACACATGATCTCGCTCAACAAGATAGAAAGGCTTTGATAATCCCCGACGCAAACAAACCCTGAGACCTGCAGCAGAACTGAGGGCGGAATGGGTGGGGAGCGAGGCGAGGAGGGAGGCTCCAGAGAACAGAGATGGTGAGAGAGCTTGGAACACTGGTTGGAGGGTTATATATAGCCTATAGCAGCTTCACAGATGGAAAACAAGCCCTTCAATAGCATCATAAACTACGACACCTCAAATAAAAAGCAGTAATAAAAATAGAGAAAACGTTTGAGTAAGTACTTTTAAAGTATGTGGCAGACATGTGAGGAATAGTGTTGAGAAAATAGGTGTGCCAGCTTTCTAATCAGTCTCTGATGCCCTGCTCAGCTTTAAATACCTGCTTCTTCCTGTCAAGACTCCCAGCCTCAGGTTTTTATTGCATCTGTGTGGAGGATAGGTGCATTTACTCCTGGCAGTGCTCAGGGTGACAGGCACGAAACTGGAGGTGGCTGCATGCAATTACCGTCTATACTATCACTCTAGTCATGGCTTAGGGCTTGCCAGCTAGCTTTCCATTCCAACAGCATGACACCCTAAAAGATGGTTTGGATCAACTGTCTAAATCGCCTAAGGATTGGAGATGGCTGAGGCTGGAAAGATACTCCGTGATCTGGGACTATTTCACCTCCCCTCACCCACCCAAATACCCATAAACTACCTGCTCTAATCACACTTTCTGATCTGCACTTGCACACCTGTTAAGGTCTCTGCTCACAACACTTTCTCCACTCTAGATACATGTCCTAAATCCACCAACCGTTCAAGCCTCTGAACAAATGTCAACTCCTCCCTAAAGCCCTAGGCACTCCTAACCGTTTCCAGTTTAATACAATACTGACTACATTCTGCCTTAAAGTTACAGTAGAGTCCTCTGGATATGTACTCTTTCCCTACAGAAGTACAACACCATGAAGGACTTGCTTACGAGAGGCACACAGTAAACAGGGAACATGCAATTTTAAAATCTGCAGAGGAAATACTAATGCAAATGGGAATCTGAACCTAATCTATCCTCTCCCTTTTGAGGTCCTATTGGAGGCATAGTAAAGGAAGAAGGAAAAAGTACAAAACTGGGGCCAGAAAATAATATAATGGGTAAGATGCACACCACACCCACAACTGAGCCAGATTCAATCCCTGCATCCCATATGGTCCCCGAGCCCCACCAGAAGTGATCCCTGAGTGCAGAGCCTGAGAAACCCTGAGCACGGCCAGGTGTAATCCAAAACAAAACAAAACAACAAGAAAAGAATGAAACTATCACAGCTAAGATAGTAAGCAAGGGCATTAGCACGGCAGATATTTCTACAACTCCATATGAAACAGTAGAAATGAACTGCTGAAGCGGTAGGCCAGAGGAAACCTATTTTAAAGATACAGTGGTGATGCCACAGGAATGACAGACCACTATGAGAGAATGTCTGTATAATACCTATAGAGAGACAGACAGACAGACAGACAGACAGACACACACACACACACACACACACAAAATCAGAGGAAGTCTCTGGTCTTATTTCAGGTAGAGATTTAACAAACCTACAAGCAGTTTTAGCATGGAAAATGTCAAGAGAGGGCTGGGGTCTGGCAAATCGCCTCTGCCTTGCCAGCATGAGCCCATGAGGTCCATCCCTGCTGTTCGCAGGTGACAGTACAGTCCCGGCAACTCTTCCTTCTGGGACCTCTGACACTACTGCAGCCTGTGGGGGTCTCTGGTGCGGAGAGACTGTCAGCATGCCGCATGTCACCGGGGGCAGGCAGGCACACGTGCAATGCACTGGAACAGTGACCGCTCACTGGAACACGAGCACCACAACCACAGTGTGATTCGGGGTCACCACTGCAGCAACTGCAACAGGAAGGAAAGTGGGGGGCACTTGAAAATAAAATAAAATATAATATGTGCTTGTTGGCTTCTAATGCCTTTTCTGTATTGAAACAATAAATTATTTTCAATGGTTTCACTGCTGCCGTCAGATTAACAAAGACCACAGACAAAAAAAACAAAACACTGTATCCAAAGGGAAAAGACAATTCAGGACTTTCAAAGTCTGTAAGTAGCGTCTTCGGGAAAATCTGGGCAAGCCTTGCACCCATAAAACAAAACAAGATCCCATAAAAAGGAAGCACCGAATCACAGAGGGTTGGAGCTTAAAAATGATTGCTGAACTAAAAAATAGGCAATTTAAGACAAATTCATAAGAATCTCCCCAAACAAGAAATGGAAAAGATATGTTAAAGGAAAACATGAGATAAAACAAAAGTAACATCAGAAAAGATTCCGTGAATGAATTCAGCCAAACCCCCAGACAGGTTAATCCGTGGCTTAGGGACCAAACTGAGCTAGAGACCTCCTTTATTTCACAGCTCCTAAGACCAGGAGCTCTGGAGGGCAGAGAGAGACCTCAGAGGCTGGAGTGCCTCCTCTGCGCAGCGGCTCCAGGTTCACCCTCTGAGCATATGCGGTCCAGCATCACAGAGGCCCAGAGTAGCCCCTTCCTCTCACAGCAGTTAACGTAGCCCCAAAACCAAAACTACCATTTTTTAAAAGTGCTTCTTAGCAATTACAATGGAAACGGATAGAGAATAGAACCCAGATGACAGTCTAAGACTGCCTGGCCCCTGTCTGTGAGACTATCATGCTGAATGAAATTAGCCAGAAGGAAAAGGACAGATATAGAATGACTGCATTCATTCACTGTATCACTGTATCACTGTCTTCCCGTTGATCATCGATTTGCTCGAGCGGGCACCAGTAACATCTCCATATGTCCTGTCTCATGAGAGTAGAGCACAAGGGCACCTGCTTGCTCCAGGAACATAAAGAGCCTCAAACCATTTCATCAGGTCATGGGAATGAGGTCTATAATTGTTACTGGTATTTGGCATATCAAATACGACACGGGTAGCTTGCCAGGCTCTGCCGTGCAGGTGGCATAGTCTTGCAGTCACCTCTGATCTCCAGCATTTATTGATAAACCACGCGGCCACTTATGGTTGCCTGAGCTGGGCTGTGATAGGCTGGTCTGCGGGTGGAGTTCTGGGCCGGATTTAAAAAAGACTGCTGCAGGGTGGATCTCGATAGCCAGGCTGTGATAGGCTGGTCTACTGGGTGGAGTTCTGAGGAGAGGAAGTCCGGATGTGGAAAATGGAGGCCCTCATGGAGTGGGGGGTCTTCTGGCTTGTTGTGAGGCTCTGCTGGGGTGGCGGGCCAGGGCTAGAACCCGCCATCCCTACCAGGCACCTCATGAGTGGCTGGGCACAGGGAGGAAGCCAGTAGCAGCTCTGCCCCATATCTGTGAGTCTCTGAATCAGCATACCTGGGCTGGTTTTAAAAAGACTGCTGCAGGGTGGATCTCGATAGCCAGGCTGCATTCATTAATAGGATATAAATAGATACCAGTGTTTTCTAAATGTGGGAAATGGTAATGGCAGATTAAAACTCACCATTAAATATACACAAAGAGACTTAAGTGATAAACTCTAAATATCTGCAGGGCTAGCCACAATGTGTAAAAAGAAGAGGGAGAGAGAAGAGAGATGACAGAGAGAGAGAGAGAGACAGAGAGAAAGAGAGAGAAACAGGGCTACCTGCTATTGAGGCAGCTTGGGGGTGGGTGGGAGGGGGTGGGGTACATTGGTGGTAGAAATGGGGCACTGGTAGAGTGATGGGTGCTGAAATACTGTATTACCAAGAACCAATTATGAACACCTTTGTAATTAATTGTATGTCTCCGGTGGTATAATAAAAATTTTAAAAAAATATTTACTGTCTGACCCTTTGATTAGAATGATACTAGTTATGAGAAGACAGTCACTCAGATAGCACCCGTGATCTACGGATTCGACTGAGAAAGACACATCAGTCCAGGTGACTCTGCATCAACCTTGCTGAAATCCCCCAAAAGACCGTCACACGAGAGAGAGAAGAAAATGATTAAAACAATTACAATAAAAATGTTCACAGGTATTTTTTAAAAGTATATGCCTACTCACACTTGATCTTAGCCAAAAGGCCGGAAGCGATACCTCCACCTACGGCAGAGCCTGGCAAAGCTACCGTGTTGTATTTGATATGCCAAAAAACCAGTAACAATTAGAGACCTCATTCCCATGACCTGAAGGAATGTTTTGAGGCGCTTCATGCTCCTGCAGTGAGCAGATGCCCTTAGGCTACACTTGCTTGCAACAAACATACGGAGATGTTACTGATGCCGCTAGAGCAAATCGATGAACAAGAGGGAAGATAAGTGATGTAAGTGATACAAGTGAAGTGATGCCTATTCAATGTCCAACACAAGCAAGTTTTAAAATAGTACACACAGGGCTGGAGACATAGTACCGTGGGTAGGGTGTTTGCCTTGCATGAAGCCAGTCTGAATTCAGTCCCTAGCAACCCTTATGGTTCCCCAAGTTCCACCAGATATAAAACCTGACCACCACCACGTGGATCCCCCTCAATGAAATGGCATTTTATTGAGGCATCCCACTGGAAACTTAATACACTAAGATAATTAAACACATTATCACAGAGATCATCCACCAAGAAACAATAATTACATTTTCAACCACCATACAATGCTCAAAAATGATCAAGTAGCATTAATTGTTTAAGGAAAATTATCTTAAATCTTGAATTTTATCATGTTTCTCAAACTAGTGGTCAAATCTAAGCTGGCTACAGACTTTTCCATCATAGCTCTAGATCAATTTGCTTACAGGAGCTACTCACCGATATGGAAATACTGACCATGATGAGTTTTTTGAAAAGAGGTTCATTCTGGAAAGCAGAACTAGGAGAGAGCAGATGGGGCACCAGTGTGTCCTCGTCATTTGAGTAAGTCTTTTTGATACTATTTAATTAGTGAATTATATGCAGATTCTCTTATGAGATGAGTTTTTAGAATTATAAACAGGAATAAAATACCACAAAAATAGCATATCAGATCATATTTATAGAAAGAGAGAAAACAGAAGAAAAGGATAGTTTGGGGGGATGAAATATGTAAGTACAGGCATGTTGGCATGTTTTAAAAATATATTTAGAAAGGGGCCGGAGGCGATAGCCCAGCAGGTAGGGTGTTTGCCTTGCCGAGCTCGGCCCATGCCGGCCCAGGATTCAATCCCCCGCATCCCATATGGTCCCCGAGCACCGCCAGGAGTAATTCCTGGGTGCAGAGCCAAGAGAAACCCCTGAGCATCGCAGGGTATGACCCAAAAAAATAGATATATAATATTATATATTATATATACTTATATATATATTTAGAAACTAAAGCTTTATTGGCATAATTTTTTTAAAAACAGCCAATGAAGACGCTCATTGTATGGATGCACTATCATTTACTTTTCATTTTAGTAATACTTAGTACTTTATTAGTGGGGCCCAATCTTTCATCCTGGGTAACAGAATTCTGATTTTTTTAATTTAAATACCAGATAGCAACCTGTGCCAAGGAGAGATGGTCACCGCACTACTCGGCCAGATCCTGAATTCTAAGTTTCCTAATAACTCTCTTTCCCTTACCAATGACAAGGTCCAAAATACAATACCCAGATGTCACAATTCCAGCCAAAGAGATGTGAACTAAAGTCCCCTAGTGAGTCTTTAGGAAAAGGGAGCTTCACTCTCAAAGAGATGCATGGGGCAGCAATGCGGGCTGAGCCCATGGTCTGCATGCAGGGGGCCTGGGGTAACCCTCCATACCCACGGTCCAGAGGAGCAACTCCAAGCAGAAGCAGGGGAGCCCCCCAAGCACCACTGAATGTGCCCCCAAATTAAATTAAAGTGACATGAGGAGGACAACTTCCCTTTTCCTGCCTTTCAACATCACTGTGTAAAGATTCAACATTTGTTTTTCTTTAGGGGTTTGAATCTACCCCAGTGATGTTCAGGGCTGATTCCTGGCTCTGCACTCAGGGGGTCATTCCTGGCAGGGCTCAGAGGACCAATATGTGAGGCTGAGGATCAGATGGCCATGTGCAAAGCCCTCCCTGCTATACTGTCTCTCTGGCCGAAGATTCAACATTTGGAATCGATGCAACAGGGTGGGTCCAAGGACAGAAAATCAAGAGCATGGTGAACAGGCTGGTCACATAGGATTCTATTCAGATTCTGCAAAACCCAAGCTCAGTTTTGTATTTACTGTCCTTAGGGATTAAAAGAAAATATGTGTTGGAGTTTTGCTAACATCATTGGGCACTTTAAGACTGTTTCATGGAGGGGGCCGAGCAACAGTATAGCAGGTAAGGGCACTTGCCTTGCACAAAGCCAATCTGGGATCAATCCCCAACACCACATGTAGTCCCCAAGTCCAGCCAGGAGTGATCCTTTTGTTTTTAATTTTTTTATTATACCACCGTGAGACATACAATTACTAAGGTGTTCACAATTGGTTCTTGGTAATACAGTATCAGCACCCATCCCTCTCAACCCTTTCACTCCCCCCCCGTATAATACATATATATAATAGGTGGGGAAGAATGGTAATTGGGGGCAGCATGTGATCTATTTTGGAGTCTGTTCCATGTGCACTGGAGAAGAAAGTGTATTCAGCATTTTGGGGATGAAATGCCCTGTATATGTCTACCAGTCCTCTTTCTTCCATCTCTCTTCTTTTAGGGCCAGTATTTCCTTGGTAAGTTTCAATCTTGTTGATCTATCCAGGGTTGATAGAGCAGTGTTGAAGTCTCCAACTACAATTGTGTTGCTGTCAATATCTTCTTTGAAGTCTATTAGTAGTTGTTTTAGGTATTTTGCTGGCCTTGTTGGGTGCATATATGTTTAATAGCATGATTTCTTCCTGATATATGCATCCCTTGACTATTAAGAAGTGACCTTCACTGTCCCTTCTGACCTTCTTCAGCCTGGAAGTCTATATTGTTGGATACCAGTATGGCTACCCCAGCCTTTTTGGATGGGTTGTTTGAGTGAAGGATTGTTTTCCAGCCTTTTATTTTGAGCCTGTCTTTTGCTCCAAATTGTTCAGGTGTGTTTCTTGAAGGCAGCAGAATGTCGGATTCAAGTTTTTTGATCCATTTTGCCAATCTGTATCTCTTAACTGGTGCATTTAGACCACTGACATTGAGAGAGATTATTGTCATGGGATTTTGTGCCATCTTTCTGTATAGGTTGGTTGTTCTTTTGTGTTATGTCTCGCCTTATAGTAGATCTTTAATTCCTTCTTTTACGGTTGGTTTTAATTTTACAAAATTCCTAAGCTGTTGTTTATCCAAGAAGTTGTATATCTGTCCTTCAAATCTGAGTGAGAATTTAGCTGGATAAAGAATTCTTGCTGAGGCCTTCATTTCATTAAGTTTTCTTACTATATCCCACCACTGCCTTCGGGCTTAGAGGGTGTCTTCTGAGAAGTCTGCTGAAAGTTGAATGGATGCTCCTTTGTATACGATTTCCTTCTTTGATCTTGCTGCCTGAAGAATTATGTCTCTGTCTATGGCATCCATTACTTTTGACTAGGATGTATCTTGGGGTCTTTCTATTGGGGTCTCTTCTTGCTGGTACGTCGGGCTTCTTGGATCTGGATGCCTTCGTCCCTTTAACTCGGGGAACTTTTCAACCAGGATCTTTTTAACTGTTTTAATTTCCTTGGGGTTACTTTCCTGTCCCTCTTCCCAGACTCTGATGATTCTTATGTTGTTTCGCCTGGCTTCATCCCATTGTTCTCTGTTCCATTGCTGATCCATTTTCCGGTCTTTTCCCATCTTATGTAGATCTCTGAGTGCTTTCTGCAGCTCATCTTCAGTCTCACTGATTCTCTCTTCCGCTGCTGTCATCCTACTGTTGAGAGTCCCTATTGTGTTTTCATTTTCATCTACTGAGTTTTTAAGCAATGATATTTCTATTTGCATGGTTCTCATTTCTGCTCTCATTTCCTCCCATAATTTATTGACTGCCCTTTCAACTGCTTCGTTTATGTTCTCCTGTATTTTATTGGACATCTGCTCCATTTTTTCGTTGAGCTCTTTAAACATCCTACCAATTTCTTCTCTAAATTCATTGTCAGAGAGATCATGAACATCTGCATTCTTTTTTTGAGTCTTCAGGGTTGATTCCTTCATCTGTTCTTCGAACTGGGGATCTGCTGTTTTTTTCCCCATGGTGTTGTGGTGTTCAAGGATAGATTCCTCTAGTGTACTGTTTCTTTTTTTCTTGAGGGTATTACCTTCCCTTGGTGTTGAATTTCCTAGTTTTTGTATTAATAAGCGGCTGCATGGGGCGGCCTCCCTGCCCGCCTAGCCGCACACACCAGGGAGAATACCTGAGGCGGAGATAGGCTGGTGTGAGAGTTCAAAATGTCCGTTTACTTCCACTTCCACTTGGACTTCTGCGGGTTGTAATTCCACCTTCTGCCAAGGCCTGGGGCTCTGCCACTACCCTATGCGCCTGCCCCGGCCAGCTGCACACCCCAGGGAGAATATCTGAGGCGGAGACAGGCTGGTGTGAGAGTTCAAAATGTCCGTTTACTTCTGCTTCCGCTTGGACTTCTGGGGGTTGTATTTCCACCTTCTGCTGAGGCCTGGGGCTCTGCCACGACCCCAGGTGCCCGCCCGGCCAGCCGCACACCCCAGGAAGCCAGGAGTGATCCTTGAGCCCAGAGTCAGGAGTAAGGCCTGAGCACTGCCAGGTGTGGCCCAAAACAAAGGTCTATTAAGTGCAGTTGAAAGCATCCTCTATGCTATAGCTTCCTAATCCCCACATGTCCTCTGGACAATCACGTGGAGGCATGTGGCACTGTCCTTCTCGTGATGCTCAGCAAGCTAGTCACCACCCTGACAAAGTGGCTGCAGGATTTGTTGTGGATGTGAGCTTGCACTGAACGGAAACCAAGGCCATCAGTGTTGCGGATGGTGAGCTTCACTGAATGGAAACCGAGTGACTCCCCATCAGAGTGGAAGGCACTAGCTGAGTGCCTGGGAAACAAGTCTAGAAAAACATCGCTCTCCCTCTCCTCTGTGGAGGTGGGAGTATAAATATCTGCATAAAAATACATAAGGGGGGAAAAATACCAGAACATCACCAATGGGTGATGGTATTGTGGAAACTAAACCACAGCAGATTTTTTATTTAGAAAAGCATCTCATATGGAAGTCAGGGAGCTAGCCCGAGGGGGTGCAGGTCTACGCGTGAAGATCCTGAGTCTCATGCCCAGCACTGCTGAAGACAGCCCTGCTGGCTTCTCATCACTGCCACAATGACTCAGGGGGCACCACACTCCAGCCAAGCACTGAACCATCAGGCCAGAGTCAAGCAGGATATTCCCAGGATTCTTGAGCTGCCGGGGGGGTGGGGAAAGACTCCTAAAATAATGCATCACATCCATGGTACATTCCCGCAAACAATACAGCTCTACAAATGAACACACAGGCATTATGTAAATAAGTCTACTCTTCACCGGCTGGAGATTAAAGACAGGAGCTGAGTGACAGACTGTGGGACAGGAGATGGCTGGGTCTGCTGGATGCTCATGCCATAAGCCGGACTTTGCCGCCCTACCAGCTCTAAGTGCAGACTGTAGCTATTGCACACTGACTTCCATGTGGATCCTTCCCTGCCCGTTAATCTACCTGTCAGTTCTCCACAAAACTTTCTCTGAATTTAATATTTTCTCCAAGATAAGAAGGTTCCCTTTAACTTCTACTCAGCAGAAATAATTCCCGAGTAACAGAGCCATGAATATTGCTCAGGAGTAATGTTCAGAACCTGAGCATTGCTGGGTGTGACCCAAAAATCTTTTTTTAAAAATGTGTCCTGAGGGGCCGGAGTGATGGTCCAGCAGGTAGGGCATTTGCCTTGAACGTGGCCAGCCCGTGCCGGCCTGGGTTTGATCCCCGGTATCCCATATGGTCCCACAAGCACCGCCAGGAGTGATTCCGAGTGCAGAGCCAGCAGAAACCCCTGAGCATTGCTGGGTGTGACCCAAAAAAGCAAAAAAAAAAAAAAGGGTCCTGAAAACAAACAAACAAATAAATGAATGAATAAATAAATAAGTAGGTAAAAATGTGTTCTGATATTTTTGATCCAAAAGCTTATCTAAAGGCATCCTATTTTATCATTTACATATGATAATATGTTTGTGAATTTTTTCCAGTACATTTGCAATACTCAATTCTACTTTAAATCTTTTGTAATCAGAGAAGAACAACTCTTTTAGTTTTAATCCTCTTTTCTTCCTTTTTGTATTTAAAACAACTACTGAACTCTGCTGGGTATTCCAATTTATTTTGATGGAATTTTTTTCTTTGCTTTTTTTTTTTTTGGGGTGGGGGGGTCACACCCAGCTGACACTGGGTTACTCCTGGCTCTGCACTCAGGAATTACTCCCTGGCGGTGCTCAGGGGACCATGTGGGATGCTAGGGGATCAAACCTGGGTCAGCTGTGTGCAAGGCAAACACCCTACCCGCTATACTATTGCTCCGGCCCCTTGATGGAATTTTATCTATCATTTTCCACTTTGATTACTTAGAGACTATTCTCTCCAAATGCATCCTTTGTTATCACAACTTTAACAACCACAGTTGAGCCACTCAGATCTCTTCTAAAAAGAAACAGTCATGAGAAAGAGCAGTAGCAACACCCCCAGCTGCCCATGCACCTCTGAATGTCCCTGGAGTTCTTGCTGTTCTCAATGATGGCACACGGGGATCTGAACCTCCAACCCAAACAGACAATCTTTGGCTTAGCATCTCCTCAGCTCAGATGTGACTTTCTCTGACCAGAAGTGTGCAGCTACCTAATCAGCCTTGGACTCCTCTCCTTGGGCCTGCACCACAGTGGGTATGCGTTCCGTGTCTGATCAGCCCTGGGCTCCTCTCCTTGGACCTCCACTATGGTGGGAAGGCACTCCGCATCTTAGCATTCTCCTTTTTCCAAACGATGGTGCTTCCCCAGTAAACTCTTGCATACCGAATCCCATCAAGGTGTCTGTCTACTAGAGAAGATCTGGGCAGTGGGGCTCGGATATTAACTCACACATATCTAATTGGCAAGAGCTCCCTGTTAGATAACCTGTTTTATCCACTCTAGCTAGTCCTGAATTTTGCTTTGCAGAGGAGGGGATTGTTTCTTCTCTATAAGCCATTTGCATATCCTTAGATGGAGGCTTAAGCCAAAGAGATTTCTTTCTTATGTAAACTTAAAAGGAGTGTGGGCACAGGTACTTGTGAGTCTGATTGACTCCGAATGGATGGCTCCTGGACATCCCATCATATTTTCTACCTGGTGCTCCAATTGCCCATAGATTGATTTTTAATATCTCCCCACGGTGCTCTACAAAAGACTAGATAGTACCAGAAAGAGAGCCAATATGAGACCACCTTTAGGAAGATTAAAGAGAAGATCACAATAGCTTGTCTCTCCCAAGACAAGCCTGTATGCCCTAACAGTGTGAAGGGTTTGAAAGAGAGCAAGAGCACTTAAGAAACTGCCCTGGAGCACAGTAGACCAGACAAGGGACCCTGTGGGGACAGAGATATCAATCTATCATGGGGGAACACAGTTTGAATTATATGAAGCAATCTCTCCATGAAAATATACCTACAGACTTTTATCTATATAGCTGCTAGTCCCTCCTTGCTGTGTTTACATAAGAAACTAGATATTCTATTATTGGAATTTTTATCAACCTTGGAGGAGAGATGTTCTACATTAGTATCTCTTAAGCTAGAGCCAGGGGCCATGGCACCCCTGGGGAAGAGCCAGTTTTGATTATGTGAGGGCCTGCCCATAGGAGGCTTTTTGGCTTTGGATTTTGGATCTGGCAGTAGGCAGACAAAGCACTTGGTCTAGAGGTACACGTATGTGGGGGTGAGTTTTTGGCCAGAGCACACACGGTCGGGAATCTGGTAGGCAGCTCTTGTTCTGTGTGTGTCTGTCAGCCAGTGTGGTGATAGCAGACAGTGCATAACTGTTGGTGTGGAATGAAGTTGATAGAAACAAAAAGCTTTTGCAGTATCTATACTGGACTCCCTGGCCTTCTGTTCATCTGTCACCAGCCTCTGAGCATGACCAGTGAACTTGACAAACCCCAATACTGTGGGGACCCACATGGCCCTGACAGTTCCTCATCCTGGAGCAGAATGTGGGACTCTTTGGGTTCCTATAAAGGTGGTGGTCCAATTCCCAAAGATTTCTTCAGTGGTGACCAGTTGGAAAAAATCCTGAAGGAGAATCACCTTGCCAGGAAATGTTTCAGGCCTTGAAGGTAAAGGCAAGAATAGAGCCTCTACTGGGCTTTCAGAGAGATTCTGAGAAAAGGAAGGCCACTAACAAACAGCTAGAGGGGTAAATCTGGGTGGCAGAGGATCTTGTGGAGAGCTTATAAAGAAGCCCGTGTCACCTGGGGTACCAAAGAGGCCACTCTACACGGCGAACTCAAGCAAAGATGACACGGCAGAAGAGTTCCCAGGTGTTGAGAGCTCCCACTAAGCTGCAGTCAGAAAACTGGTAGCTCTGACATGTGGAAGGATTTCCTGAGAATCTGGGCTGCGGCTCCCTAACCCCCTGGGCTTACAGATGGAGCTGCTCATTCCTCTGAAAGAGAGATCACTTGACCTGGCAGGAAGACATGGCTGCCGTAGTTTTTTCTGGTGGAACACAGCTTCCTCAGAAACTGTCCCTACCTATCCCTGGATGTGAGTAAATAACCAAAAGGGGCTGGAATAGCACAACAGGTGCTATTGTGCTAGACTTGCACATAGACAACTCGGATTTGATCCCCAGTACCACGTATGGTCCCCCAAGTCCCAGTAGTACTGATTCTTGAGTGCAGAGCCAGGACTAAGCCCTGAGCAATGCTGCGTGTGGCCTCCAAACAAAACTAACAAAAAAGACCTAAAATAACCTAAGATCCCAGCATAACCCAGAAAGAGATTTACATCTTGAAGAGAGTTCAAGAACTAAGTGGTCTGCACTGGGCAGAGCCAGTGGAATGCCCATGAAGCCACACAATTTGATCAAAAGGGGAAAACCATAAGCAAGAACTTATTGACTTGGTGAACTTTCTCAGGACAGGAGTTGGCAGTCTGTCAAAGACAGTAAACAAGCAGCTAAGTCTAAAACATTGAGCTGAGTGGCTCCTGGAAGCAAGTCATTAAGGGGAGAAAATAAAAGGGCACACAGAAATGGGTATTGTGTACATCCTGTATCATGTAGAGGAGTATGACATTCAATATCAATGGGCCAGCACCTACTATATGCTTCTACTCTACAGGTGGAATAGAAGTGTGTCCAGGGAACACACTATTAACCATAGGCATCAGGCATGTGTGTTTAGGGGGCTGGAGGGTAGCAGAACCCCAGAATATGTGGTGACGATTCTCCACAAGCCAGGAATGACAGCAGAGGAGGGCACAAAGCTGGGTTCCTGAGCAGCCATCTCAAGTTAGAGAGGGCAGTCAGGGGCACTTAACTCAGGGAGTGACCCACACTGCTGAGTGGCCAGGCTGGAGGGTAGTGAGGCTGACTTGTCCCGCAGAGAGCCTGGCAGCCCTAAAAACTAAATAGCCTGGTGGCCAGTGACACTGCAGAACACCTCTACAATCACAAGAAGGTGAAAACGGAGACACAGCAAGTCAGGGGCCGTTACACAATGGAAAATCATGATTTCTGGTGCAGTTACCAGACATGGGCCACTATTTTTAGATCCCAAAGCCCCAGTAACTCAAGAAGCAACCTCTTCCTAGAAGGACTCACTGTTGAAAGTGTGTTGGAACAATTCCTTTCCCAATGATCCTATGACTCCTTCCTTCCCAAAGGTTCTATGGCTATATATTTGGATGATTCTAATTGGAAGAAAATGAATACTTGGAGGTACTGAGTACTGCTGGAAGAGCTGTGCTAACTGTCCAGATATTCAAGGCATCATCCTGCCTTCCAGGTTACAGCAGGGACCTGAGAAAGGCCAGAGAATAAATGAAGTCCTGGCTTAAGTCCAGCTCATATGGAGTCCACTGGTCTCATGGGTTTACCTACTTGTCATTTCTTAATTTTCAAGTTTAAAATTGGGATTGGGAGGCCAGTAATGTGGCTCAATGATAAAGTATGCTTTTGCCAATACTGCAAAAATAATAAAACAAATGTATTAAATAAGACTGGGGATTACACACTGCAAGTGCAGTCGACCACTCCACCCATAACATGTCTTAGCTGTATCTACGGATTGCAAGAAAAAGCTGTTACAGAGTGAGAGTCAGGTGGAAGCCAAACTGCTCCCACTGCTCAAGGCGTAAGTTGAAAACAAATATGGAACATAACTGACAACAGAAAAGTACAAGAACAACAACAACAAATAGATAACAAAGCTTCAACAAAATAAAAAAAATTCTGGGCTTTAAGGGCCAGCAGTAATAAAGTCAAAAGACAACTTGCCAGCTGGGAGAACAATTTTAGCAAATCACTTAGCAGAAGTATAAAGAATTATGACTCATGCAAAAGACTCATTTTTCTAAAAAAAGGCAAATAGCCAAATATAAAATAAGCAAAAGGAACAAAAGAGACATTCCTTAAGAAGACACACAACTGGTAACACTGCCAATCACTCAAGAAAATGCACAAAAACCACAAGGAGTTGGCATTAGAGAGAATTGCAATTAAAAGACAAAATAATACATGCTTGAAAGGATATAACTCATTCTGCTGGTGAGAATAAAAAAATGGTACAGACATTTTTGGGAAAAAAAATCTGGCTTCTGGCAATTGCTCATATGATCAAGAAATTCCTTCTACGTAAAAACCTCCAAATGAAAAAAAATCTGGCCACACACAGACATATGTCAATGCTCATGGTGCCATCATTCAAATAGGTAACAAGTGGAAACAACCTAAGCGCACATAACATTTTATGTATCCAGGGATCAGCTGCTAATCCATACAATGAGCTATTAACAGAAAAAAAGAAATGGATATGTGCTATGACAAAGTTGATCCTGAAAACACAATAAAAGAAAGAAGCCAGACATAAAGAGCAGCAGATATATGAGACCATCTATAGAAAATGTTCAGAATAGGCAAATAAAAAGAGAAGTAAAAACTGGTGGTCACCTAGAGATAAAGCAGATCAATGGGCACTCAATATTGGGGAGAAAATTGGTAGTGATATCCATTTTTTCTTTTTTTGTAGGAACAGTGAAAATATAAAATTTATTTCAACAAGGGTTTTGTAACACTGTAAATATACCAAAACCCACTAAATTGTTCAATTTGAATAGTGAAATGCACACTACATAATTCTTATTTTAATCTGGCAAAGCAAAAAAACAAGGGTGAACAACCAGTAGATCATAGAAGAAATCAAGCAGAAAAATCCAAGGATTCCTGGAAACAAAATGAAGACACAAACTATCAGAACCTGTGGGACACAGAAAAAACAGTGTTAAGAGGGAAAGTTCCTAGCTCTGCAAGCATTCATCAGAAAAAATGAAAAGGTTCCAAATAAATAACCTGACTTTGCAATTCAAAAATATTATAAAAGACCAACAAAAGGAGCCCAACCCAGGAAGAAAGAAGGAAATAATAAAACTTAGAGAAGAAATCAATGAGCTGGAAACCCAAAAAAAAAAAAATCCAAAAAATTAATGAAATCAAGAGCTAAGTTCTTTGAAAAAAATAAACAAAAGATCAAACAAACCTCTTGTAAGACTTCTAAGGACTGGGAAAGAGAGAACCCAAATAAATAGGATCAGAAACAAAAAGGGGGACATCATAACAGAAACCACAGAAATCCAAAAGATCATCAGAGATTACTTTGAGACCTCTAGGCCACGAAACATGAGGAACCTAGAAGAAATGGACAAATTCCTGAAGTCCTATAACCTCCCACGGCTGAAACAAGAAGACCTGTAATACCTGAATAAGCCTATCACTATCGAGAAATTGAAACTTGTAATTAAAAATTCTGCCCAAACATAAAAGCGCAGGTCCAGATGGGATTCACTAGTGAATTCCTCCAAACCTTTAAGGAAGACCTAATGTCAATCCTTTTCAAGCTCTTCCAGGAAATAGAAGAAATAGAAACACTCCCAAACAGCTTCTAAGAGGCACATATCACCCTGATACCCAAAGCAGGAGAAAGACAACACAAAAGAAAACTACAGACCAATCTCCCTGATGAACACACATGCTAAGACCTTCAACAAAATACTAGCAAACAGAATCCAAAGACTCATCAAAAGATTATACACCATGATCAAGTAAGATTCATTCCGAGATTGCAAGGATGGTTCAACATTTGCAAGTCAATCAGCATAATACATCACATCAATAAGAGAAAAATAAAAACCATAGGATCATAGCAATATATGCAAAGAAAGCATTTGACAAATTTCACACCCATTCATGATAAAAAACCTCCATAAAATGAAATTGAAAGGAACCTTCCTCAATATAGTCAAAGCCATAGACCAAAAGCCCAGAGTAGTATCATTCTCAATGCAGAAAAACTAAAAGCATTCCCCTAATATCGGGGACAAGACAAGGTTCCCCAATATCACTATTTCTATTAAATATAGTACTGGAAGTACTTGCATAGCAACCAGAGAGAGGGAAAAGGACATTAAGGGCATCCAGCTAGGCAAGAAAGAAGTCAAGCTATCACTATTTGTAGATGACATGGTATTATACCTAGAAGAACCTTATACTCTCCACCAAAGCTCCTAGAAACAATAGAGCACCACAGTAGAGTGTCAGAGTACAAAATCAATACCCAAAGTCAGTGACTTTACTATATACAAATAACAAAAGAGAAGAAAGGGATATTAAGAAAGTGATCAAACTCACGAACTGTGCCACAGAAAATCAAACACCCAGGAATTCAGCTTAACTAAGAATGTGTAAAGGACCTATACAAAGAAAAAATAAAACTCTGCTAAAAAATTAAAAAGTGCAAGAGGAAATGGAAACACATTTCCTGCTTATGGATGGGGAGGAACTCAGCTCATTGCTCAAAAGGGTAATACTCCCTGAGCTTTATACAGATTAATGCATCCCTATAAGGATATCCATACATTCTTGAAAAAATTGCCAAACACTCCCTGAAATTTTGTATGGAATAACAAAAACCCCA
>JAJIBD010028062.1:0-21444 GCA_021461705.1 Cryptotis parvus
AAAGCAAAAAAATAAAAAATAAAAATAAATAAAATAAAATACACCCAAGGAAAAACAGGCAGGACTTTCTAAGCCCTTGACTTCCAGAGGAGATGTCAGTACATCTCCTCTGAAAGTCCCAACTTCATTGCAAAGAAAACAAGAGGAATATAGAAAACAAATAGAAAAAAAGAAATAAACAAATGAGACTATAACAAACTAAAAAGCTTCTCTGCAAAAAATAAGGCAGAAAATTAAAAAGAGGAGAAAATACACCGCCCGTCAGACGCGACACAAGGTCAACAACAAAAACAAACAACCCATTGAAAATTGGGAGAGCATGGGGCGGAGCGATAGCCCAGGGGTAATTTGCCTGCATGGCTGGTCTGTGCGGCCCGGTTCGATCCCGGCATCCCATATGGTCCCCAAGCTCGCCAGGAGTAATTCCTGAGTGAAGAGCCAGGAGTAGCCCCTGAGCATTGCCAGGTGTGACCAAGAAAGCCAAAAAAAAAAACAAAAAAAGAAAAGAAAGAAAAAGAAAAAGAAAATAAAGAAAAAGAAAAATGGGGAGAGCAGATGAACAGTTCCTCAAGATAGGCGTAAAGAAAGACAGCGGACAGGCCACAGACAGCAAATGTTCATTGTAACTTATCAGGAAAGGCAGTCCGAAAGAGTGAGATATCCCTTCCCACAAGCATCTCGGGCTGCCTGGAAAAGACTGAAAATAGCAAGTGCCGGTGGGGACGTGGTGGGAAAGGAACTTTCGTTCACTGCTTGGTGGGACTCTATTATGCTTCAACTATTTTAGGAAAACCGTTTTGAGGCTCCTCAAACGTTATGCACAGAACTTCCTTCTGATCCTGTGATTCGATTCCTTAGAACCTACCCCAAGAACACAAAAACATAAATACAAAATGATAAATGCAAATCTGCTTGCCATAGTGCTATTTACAATAGAGACTAGAATTAGCCTGAGTGCTCAACAGCAGATGAGTGGAGAAAGAAACTGTGTTTATACTTCCCCAAGAGAAACTGCTCAACGGGAAAAAGTTGCGAATTCAAGGTTACGTAACTTGGATGGAGCTAAAGCGTGTCGTGCTCAGTCAACTGAGTCAGGAACACATGATCTCGCTTCGATAATCCCCGACGCAAACAAACCCTGAGACCTGCAGCAGAACTGAGTGGCGGAATGGGTGGAGGAGGGAGGAGGGGAGGTTCAGAGAACAGAGATGGTGAGAGAGCTTGGAACACTAGGTTGGAGGGTTAATATATAGCCTATAGCAGCTTCACAGATGGAAAACAAGCCCTTCAATAGCATCATAAACTACGACACCTCAAATAAAAGCAGTAATAAAAATAGAAAATGTTTGAGTAAGTGCTTTTTAAAGTATGTTGCAGACATGTGGAGGAATAGTGTTGAGAAAATAGGTGTGCCAGCTTTCTAATCAGTCTCTGATGCCCTGCTCAGCTTTAAATATCTGGCTTCTTCCTGTCAAGACTCCCAGCCTCAGGTTTTTATTGCATCTTGTGTGGAGGATAGGTGCATTTACTCCTGGCAGTGCTCAAGGTGACAGGACATAAAACTGGAGAGGTGGCTGCATGCAATTACCCTCTATACTATCACTCTAGTCATGGCTTAGGGCTTGCCAGCTAGCTTTCCATTCCAACAGGATGACACCCCAAAAGATGGTTTGGATCAACTGCTCTAAATCGCCTAAGGATTGGGATGGCTGAAGCTGGAAAGATACTCCGTGATCTCCGACTATTTCACCTCCCTCACCCACCCAAATACCCCTAAACTACCTGCTCTAATCACACTTTCTGATCTGCACTTGCACACCTGTTAAGGTCTCTGCTCACAACACTTTCTCCACTCTAGATGCATGTCCTAAATCCACCAACCGTTCAAGCCTCTGAACAAATGTCAATCTCCCTCCCTAAAGCCCTAGGCACTCCTAACCGTTTACAGTTTAATACAATACTGACTACATTCTGCCTTAAAGAGTTACAGTAGAGTCCTCTGGATATGTACTCTTTCCCTGCAAAGAAGTACAACACCCCGTGAAGGACTTGACTTACGCAGGCACACAGTAAGCTGGAACATGCAATTTTAAAATCTGCAGAGGAAATACTAATGCAAATGTGAATCTGAACCTAATCTATCCCTCTCCCTTTTGAGGTCCTATTGGAGGCATAGTAGAAGGGAAGAAGGAAAAAGTAAAAAACTGGGGCCAGAAAGTAATATAATGGGTAAGATGCACACCACACCCACAACTGAGCCAGATTCAATCCCTGCATCCCATATGGTCCCCGAAGCACCACCAGAAGTGATCCCTGAGTGCAGAGCCTGAAAAACCCTGAGCACGGCCAGGTGTAATCAAAAAAAAACAAAACAAAACAACAAGAAAAGAATGAAACTATCACAGCTAAGATAGTAAGCAAGGGCATTAGCACGGCAGATATTTCTACAACTCCATATGAAACAGTAGAAATGAACTGCTGAAGTGCGGAAGCCAGAGGAAAACCTATTTTAAAAGATACAGTGGTGATGCCACAGGAACTCACAGACCACTATGAGAGAATGCTCTAGATATACCTATAGAGAGACAGACAGACAGACAGACAGACAGACACACACACACACACACACAAAATCAGAGGAAAGTCTCTGGTCTTGGTTCCAGGTAGAGATTTAACAAACCTACAAGCAGTTTTAGCATGGAAAATGTCAAGAGAGGGCTGGGGTCTGGCAAATCGCCTCTGCCTTGCCAGCATGAGCCCATGAGGTCCATCCCTGCTGTTCGCAGGTGGCGAGTACAGTCCCGGCAACTCTTCCTTCTGGGACCTCTGACACTACTGCAGCCGGTGGGGGTCTCTGGTGCCGAGAGACTGTCAGCATAGCGCATGTCACCCAGGGCAGGCAGGCACACGTGCAATGCACTGGAACAGTGACCGCTCACTGGAACACGAGCACCACAACCACAGTGAATTAGGGTCACTACTGCTGCAACTGCAACAGTTAGGAAAAGTGGGGAGCACTTGAAAATAAAATAAAATATAATATGTGCTTGTTGGCTTCTAATGCCTTTTCTGTATTGAGACAATAAATTATTTTCAATGGTTTCACTGCTGCCGTCAGATTAACAAAGACCACAGACAAAAAACAAAACACTGTATCAAAGGAAAAAGACAATTCAGGACTTTCAAAGTCTGTAAGTAGCGTCTTCCCGGAAAATCTGGGGCAAGCCTTGCACCCATAAAACAAAACAAGATCCCATAAAAGGAAGCACCGAATCACAGGGTTGGAGCTTAAAAATGATTGCTGAACTAAAAAAAATAGGCAATTTAAGACAAATTCATAAGAATCTCCCCAAACAAGAAATGGAAAAGATATGTTAAAGGAAAACATGAGACAAAACAAAAGTAACATCAGAAAAGATTCCAGTGGAATGAATTCAGCCAAACCCCAGACAGGTTAATCCGTGGCTTAGGGACCAAACTGAGCTAGAGACCTCCTTATTTCACAGCTCCTAAGACCAGGAGCTCTGGAGGGCAGAGAGAGACCTCAGAGGCTGGAGTGCCTCACTCTGCACGCAGCTCCTGGTTCACCCTCTGAGCATATGCGGTCCAGCATCACAGAGGCCCAGAGTAGCCCTTCCTCTCACAGCAGTTAACGTAGCCCCCAAAACCAAAACTACCATTTTTTTAAAAGTGCTTCTTAGCAATTACAATGGAAACAGATAGAGAATAGAACGCAGATGACAGTCTAAGACTGCCTGGCCTGTCTGACTGAGACTATCATGCTGAATGAAATTAGCCAGAAGGAAAAAGGACAGATATGGAATGACTGCATTCATTCACTGTATCACTGTATCACTGTCTTCCCGTTGATCATCGATTTGCTCGAGCGGGCACCAGTAACATCTCCATATGTCCTGTCTCATGAGAGTAGAGCCCAAGAGCACCTCTTTGCTCCAGGAACATAAAGGAGCCTCAATCCATTTCATCAGGTCATGGGAATGAGGTCTATAATTGTTACTGGTATCTGGCATGTCAAATACGACACGGGTAGCTTGCCAGGCTCTGCCGTGCAGGTGGCATGGTCTTGCAGTCACCTCTGATCTCCAGCATTTATTGATGAACCACGCGCCACTTGTGGTTGCGTGAGCTGGCTGTGATAGGCTGATCTGCTGGGTGGAGTTCTGGGCCAGATTTAAAAGACTGCTGCAGGGTGGATCTCGATAGCCAGGCTGTGATAGGCTGGTCTACTGGGTGGAGTTCTGAGGAGAGGAAGTCGGATGTGAAAAATGGAGGCCCTCATGGGTGGGGATCTTCTGGCTTGTTGTGAGGCTCTGCTGGGGTGGCGGGCCAGGGCTAGAACCCGCCATCCCTCCCAGGCACCTCATGAGTGGCTGGGCACAGGAGAGCCAGTAGCAGCTCTGCCCCCATATCTGTGAGTCTCTGAATCAGCATACCTGGGCTGATTTAAAAAAAACTGCTGCAGGGTGGATCTCGATAGCCAGGCTGCATTCATTAATAGGGATATAAATAGATACCAGTGTTTATGTGGGAAATGGTAATGGCAGATTAAAACTCACCATTGAATATACACACAAGAGACTTAAGTGATAAACTCTAAATATCTGCAGGGGCTAGCCACAATGTGTAAAAAAGAAGAGGGAGAGAGATGCAGAGAGAGAGAGAGAGAGAGAGACAGAGAGAGAAAGAGAGGAAACAGGGGTACCTGCTATTGAGGGCAGCTTGGGGTGGGTGGGAGGGGTGGGGTACATTGGTGGTAGAAATGGGGCTCTGGTGGAGGGATGGGTGCTGAAATACTGTATTACCAAGAACCAATTATGAACACCTTTGTAATTGTATGTCGTGGTATAAATGAAAATTTTTAAAAAATATTTACTGTCTGACCCTTTGATTAGAATGATACTAGTTATGAGAAGACAGTCACTCAGATAGCACCCCCGTGATCTACGGATTCGACTGAGAAAGACACATCAGTCCAGGTGACTCTGCATCAACCTTGCTGGAAATCCCCCAAAAAGACCGTCACACAGAGAGAGAGAGAAAAAATGATTAAAACAATTACAATAAAAATGTTCACAAGGTATTTTTAAAGTATATGCCTACTCACACTTGATCTTAGCCAAAAAGGCCGGCGATACCTCCACCTACACGGCAGAGCCTGGCAAGCTTACCGTGTTGTATTTGATATGCCAAAAACCAGTAACAATTAGAGACCTCATTCCCATGACCTGAAGGAATGTTTTTGAGGCGCTTCATGTTCCTGCAGTGAGCAGATGCCCCTTGGGCTACACTATGCTTGCAACAAACATACTGGAGATGTTACTGATGCCGCTTAGAGCAAATCGATGAACAAGAGGAAGATAAGTGATGTAAGTGATACAAGTGAAGTGATGCCTATTCAATGTCCAACACAAAGCAAGTTTTAAAATAGTTCACACAGGGCTGGAGACATAGTACCGTGGTGTAGGGTGTTTTGCCTTGCACGGCCAGTCTGAATTCAGTCCCTAGCAACCCCTTATGGTTCCCAAGTTCCACCAGATATAAAACCTGACCACCACCACGTGCATCCCCCTCAATAAAATGGCATTTTATTGAGGCATCCCCCTACTGGAAACTGAATACACTCAAGATAATTAAACACATTATCACAGAGATCATCCACCAAGAAACAATAATATACATTTTCAACCACCATACAATGCTCAAAAATGATCAAGTAGCATTAATTGTTTAAGGAAAAACTATCTTAAATCTTGAATTTTATCATGTTTCTCAAACTAGTGGTCAAATCTAAGCTGGCTACAGACTTTTCCATCATAGCTCGAGATCAATTTGCTTACAGGAGCTACTCACCGATATGGAAATACTGACCATGATGAGTTTTTGAAAAGAGGTTCATTCTGGAAAGCAGAACTAGGAGAGAGCAGATGGGGCACCAGTGTGTTCCTCGTCATTTGAGTAAGTCTTTTGATACTATTTAATTAGTGAATTATATGCAGATTCTCTTATGAGATGAGTTTTTAGAATTATAAACAGGAATAAAATACCACAAAAAATAGCATATCAGATCATATTTATAGAAAGAGAGAAAACAGAAGAAAGGATAGTTTGGGGGGATGAAATATGTAAGTACAGGCATGTTGGCATGTTTTAAAAATATATTTAGAAAGGGCCGGAGCGATAGCCCAGCAGGTAGAAGTGTTTTGTCTTGCGCCGGCCCATGCCGCCCCCAAGGATTCAATCCCCCGCAGATCCCATATGGTCCCCGAGCAACCGCCAGCAGTAATTCCTGGGTGCAGAGCCAAGAGAAACCCCTGGAGCATCGCAGGGTATGACCCCCAAAAATATATATATAGTATAATATTATATATTATATATACTTATATATATATTTAGAAACTAAAGCTTTATTGACATAATTTTTTAAAAACAGCCAATGAAGACGTCCATTGTATGGATGCACTATCATTTACTTTTCATTTTAGTAATACTTAGTACTTTATTAGTGGGGCCCAATGTTTCATCCTGGGTAACAGAATTCTGATTTTTTTTTAATTTAAATACCAGATAGCAACCTGTGCCAAGGAGAGATGGTCACCTGCACTACTCGGCCAGATCCTGAATTCTAAGTTTCCTAATAACTCTCTTTCCCTTACCAATGACAAGGTCAAAATACAATACCCAGATGTCGCAATTCCAGCCAAGAGATGTGAACTAAAAGTCCCCTAGTGAGTCTTTAGGAAAGGGAGTTTCACTCTCAAAGAGATGCATGGGGCAGCAATGCGGGCTGAGCCCATGGTCTGCATTCAGGGGGCCTGGGGTAACCCTCCATACCACACGGTCCAGAGGAGCAACTCAAGCAGAAGCAGGAGCCCATAAGCACCACTGAATGTGCCCCAAAATTAAATTAAAGTGACATGAGGAGGACAACTTCCCTTTCCTGCCTTTCAACATCACTGTGTAAAGATTCAACATTTGTTTTTCTTTAGGGGTTTGAATCTACCCCAGTGATGTTCAGGGCTGATTCCTGGCTCTGCACTCAGGGTCATTCCTGGCAGGGGGCTCAGAGGACCATATGTGAGGCTGAGGGATCAGATGGCCATGTGCAAGCCCTCCCTGCTATACTGTCTCTCTGGCCGAAGATTCAACATTTGGAATCGTGCAACAGAGGTGGGTCCAAGGACAGAAAATCCAAGAGCATGGGTGGACAGGCTGGTCACATAGGATTCTATTCAGATTCTGCAAAACCCAAGCTCAGTTTTGTATTTACTGTCCTTGGGGGTTACAAAAATGTGTGTTGGAGTTTTTGCCCAACATCATTCGGACCTACAAGACTGTTTCCTATGGAGGGCCGGAGCAACAGTATAGCAGGTGGGCACTTGCCTTGCACAAAAGCCAATCTGGGATCAACCCCCCACACCATATGTAGTCCCCCAAGTCCAGCCAGGAGTGATCCTTTTGTTTTTAATTTTTTATTATACCACCGTGAGACATACAATTACTAAGGTGTTCTAATTGGTTCTTAGTAATTTTATGGAGTACATATTTATGGTACAGCATGTGATCTATTTTGGAGTCTGTTCCATGTGCACTGGAGAAGAAAGTGTATTCAGCTTTTTGGGGATGAAATGCCCTGTATATATCTACCAGTCCTCTTTCTTCCATCTCTTCTTTTAGGGCCAGTATTTCCTTGGTAAGTTTCAATCTTGTTGATCTATCCAGGGTTGATAGAGCAGTGTTGGAAGTCTCCAACTACAATTGTGTTGCTGTCAATATCTTCTTTGAAGTCTATTAGTAGTTGTTTTAGGTATTTTGCTGGCCCCTTGTTGGGTGCATATATGTTTAATAGCATGATTTCTTCCTGATATATGCATCCCTTGACTATTAAGAAGTGACCTTCACTGTCCCTTCTGACCTTCTTCAGCCTGAAGTCTATATTGTTGGATACCAGTATGGCTACCCCAGCCTTTTTGGATGGGTTGTTTGAGTGAAGGATTGTTTTCCAGCCTTTTTATTTTGAGCCTGTCTTTGCTCCAATTGTTCAGGTGTGTTTCTTGAAGGCAGCAGAATGTCGGATTCAATTTTTTTGATCCATTTTGCCAATCTGTGTCTCTTAACTGGTGCATTTAGACCACTGACATTGAGAGAGATTATTGTCATGGGATTTTGTGCCATCTTTCTGTATAGGTTGGTTGTTCTTTTGGGTTATGTCTCGTCTTATAGTAGATCTTTAAGTCCTTCTTTTACGGTTGGTTTTGATTTTACAAAATTCCTAAGCTGTTGTTTATCCAAGAAGTTGTATATCTGTCCTTCAAATCTGAGTGAGAGTTTAGCTGGATAAAGAATTCTTGCTGAGGCATTCATTTCATTAAGTTTTTTTACTATATCCCACCACTGCCTTCGGGCTTAGAGGGTGTCTTCTGAGAAGTCTGCTGAAAGTCGAATGGATGCTCCTTTGTATACGATTTCCTTCTTTGATCTTGCTGCCTGAAGAATTATGTCTCTGTCTATGGCATCCATTACTTTGACTAGGATGTGTCTTGGGGTCTTTCTATTGGGGTCTCTTCTTGCTGGTACGCGTCGGGCTTCTTGGATCTGGATGCCTTCGTCCTTTAACTTCGGGAACTTTTCAGCCAGGATGTTTTTAACTGTTTTAATTTCCTTGGGGTTACTTTCCTGTCCCTCTCGGGACTCCGATGATTCTTATGTTGTTCCGCCTGGCTTCATCCCATTGTTCTCTGTTCCATTGCTGATCCATTTTCCGGTCTTTTCCCATCTTATGTAGTTCTCTGAGTGCTTTCTGCAGCTCATCTTCAGTCTCACTGATTCTCTCTTCCGCTGCTGTCATCCTACTGTTGAGAGCCCCTATTGTGTTTTCATTTCATCTACTGAGTTTTTAAGCGATGATATTTCTATTTGCATGGTTCTCATTTCTGCTCTCATTTCCTCCCGTAATTTATTGACTGCCCTTTCAACTGCTTCGTTTATGTTCTCCTGTATTTTTATTGGACATCTGCTCCATTTTTTTCGTTGAGCTCCTTAAACATCCTACCAATTTCTTCTCTAAATTCATTGTCAGAGAGATCATGCACATCTGCATTCTTTTTTGAGTCTTCAGGGTTGATTCCTTCATCTGTTCTTCGAACTGGGGATCTGCGTTTGTTTCCCCCATGGTGTTGTGGTGTTCAGGGATAGATTCCTCTAGTGTACTGTTTCTTTTTTCTTGAGGGTATTACCTTCCCTTGGTGTTGAATTTCCTAGTTTTTGTATTAATAAGCGGCCGCGTGAGCGGCCGCCTGCCCGCCAGCCGCACACCCCAGGGAGAATACCTGAGGCGGAGACAGGCTGGTGTGAGAGTTCAAAATGTCCGTTTACTTCCGCTTCCGCTCGGACTTCTGGGGGTTGTAGTTCCACCTTCTGCCAAGGCCTGGGGCTCTACCACTACCCCAGGCGCCTGCCCGGCCAGCTGCACACCCCAGGGAGAATACCTGAGGCGGAGACAGGCTGGTGTGAGAGTTCAAAATGTCCGTTTACTTCTGCTTCCGCTTGGACTTCTGGGGGTTGTAGTTCCACCTTCTGCTGAGGCCTGGGGCTCTGCCCACGACCCCAGGTGCCCGCCCGGCCAGCCGCACACCCCAGGAAGCCAGGAGTGATCCTTGAGCCCAGAGTCAGGAGTAAGGCCTGAGCACTGCCAGGTGTGGCCCAAAACAAAGGTCTATTAAGTGCAGTTGAAAGCATCCTCTATGCTATAGCTTCCTAATCCCCACATGTCCTCTGGACAATCACGTGGAGGCATGTGGCACTGTCCTTCTCGTGATGCTCAGCAAGCTAGTCACCACCCTGACAAAGTGGCTGCAGGGATTTGTTGTGGATGTGAGCTTGCACTGAACGGAAACCAAGGCCATCAGTGTTGCGGATGGTGAGCTTCACTGAATGGAAACCGAGTGACTCCCATCAGAGTGGAAGGCACTCAGCTGAGTGCCTGGGAAACAAGCTCTAGAAAAACATCGTCTCCCTCTCCTCTGTGGAGGTGGGAGTATAAATATCTGCATAAAAATACATAAGGGAGAAAATACCAGAACATCACCAATGGGTGATGGTATTGTGGAAACTAAACCACAGCAGATTTTTATTTAGAAAAGCATCTCATATGGAAGTCAGGAGCTAGCCCGAGGGGTGCAGGTCTACACGTGAAGATCCTGAGTCTCATGCCCAGCACTGCTGAAGACAGCCCTGCTGGCTTCTCATCACTGCCACAATGACTCAGGGGGCACCACACTCCAGCCAAGCACTGAACCATCAGGCCAGAGTCAAGCAGGATATTCCCAGGATTCTTGAGCTGCCGGGGGTGGGGAAAGACTCCTAAAATAATGCATCACATCCATGGTACATTCCCCAAACAATACAGCTCTACAAATGAACACACAGGCATTATGTAAATAAGTCTACTCTTCACCGGCTGGAGATTAAAGACAGGAGCTGAGTGACAGACTGTGGGACAGGAGATGGCTGGGTCTGCTGGATGCTCATGCCATAAGCCGGACTTTGCCGCCCTACCAGCTCTAAGTGCAGACTGTAGCTATTGCACACTGACTTCCATGTGGATCCTTCCCTGCCCGTTAATCTACCTGTCAGTTCTCCACAAAACTTTCTCTGAATTTAATATTTTCTCCAAGATAAGAAGGTTCCCTTTAACTTCTACTCAGCAGAAATAATTCCCGAGTACAGAGCCATGAATATTGCTCAGGAGTAATGTTCAGAACCTGAGCATTGCTGGGTGTGACCCAAAAAATCTTTTTTAAAAATGTGTCCTGAGGGGCCGGAGTGATGGTCCAGCAGGTAGGGCATTTGCCTTGAACGTGGCCAGCCCGTGCCGGCCTGGGTTTGATCCCCCCGGTATCCCATATGGTCCCACAAGCACCGCCAGGAGTGATTCCCCGAGTGCAGAGCCAGCAGAAACCCCTGAGCATTGCTGGGTGTGACCCAAAAAAGCAAAAAAAAAAAAAGGGTCCTGAAAACAAACAAACAAATAAATGAATGAATAAATAAATAAGTAGGTAAAAATGTGTTCTGATATTTTTTGATCCAAAAGCTTATCTAAAGGCATCCTATTTTATCATTTACATATGATAATATGTTTGTGAATTTTTTTCCAGTACATTTGCAATACTCAATTCTACTTTAAATCTTTTGTAATCAGAGAAGAACAACTCTTTTAGTTTTAATCCTCTTTTCTTCCTTTTGTATTTAAAACAACTACTGAACTCTGCTGGGTATTCCAATTTATTTTGATGGAATTTTTTTTCTTTGCTTTTTTTTGGGGGTGGGGGGGTCACACCCAGCGACACTGGGTTACTCCTGGCTCTGCACTCAGGAATTACTCCTGGCGGTGCTCAGGGGACCATGTGGGATGCTAGGGATCAAACCTGGGTCAGCTGTGTGCAAGGCAAACACCCTACCCGCTATACTATTGCTCCGGCCCTTGATGGAATTTTATCTATCATTTTCCACTTTGATTACTTAGAGACTATTCTCTCCAAATGCATCCTTTGTTATCACAACTTTAACAACCACAGTTGAGCCACTCAGATCTCTTCTAAAAGAAACAGTCATGAGAAGAGCAGTAGCAACACCCCCAGCTGCCCATGCACCCTCTGAATGTCCCTGGAGTTCTTGCTGTTCTCAATGATGGCACACGGGGATCTGAACCTCCAACCCAAACAGACAATCTTTGGCTTAGCATCTCCTCAGCTCAGATGTGACTTTCTCTGACCAGAAGTGTGCAGCTACCTAATCAGCCTTGGACTCCTCTCCTTGGGCCTGCACCACAGTGGGTATGCGTTCCGTGTCTGATCAGCCCTGGGCTCCTCTCCTTGGACCTCCACTATGGTGGGAAGGCACTCCGCATCTTAGCATTCTCCTTTTCCAAACGATGGTGCTTCCCCAGTAAACTCTTGCATACCGAATCCCATCAAGGTGTCTGTCTACTAGAGAAGATCTGGGCAGTGGGGCTCGGATATTAACTCACACATATCTAATTGGCAAGAGCTCCCTGTTAGATAACCTGTTTTATCCACTCTAGCTAGTCCTGAATTTTGCTTTGCAGAGGAGGGGATTGTTTCTTCTCTATAAGCCATTTGCATATCCTTAGATGGAGGCTTAAGCCAAAGAGATTTCTTTCTTATGTAAACTTAAAAGGAGTGTGGGCACGGGTACTTGTGAGTCTGATTGACTCCGAATGGATGGCTCCTGGACATCCCATCATATTTTCTACCTGGTGCCCCAATTGCCCATAGATTGATTTTTAATATCTCCCCACGGTGCTCTACAAAAGACTAGATAGTACCAGAAAGAGAGCCAATATGAGACCACCTTTAGGAAGATTAAAGAGAAGATCACAATAGCTTGTCTCTCCCAAGACAAGCCTGTATGCCCTAACAGTGTGAAGGGTTTGAAAGAGAGCAAGAGCACTTAAGAAACTGCCCTGGAGCACAGTAGACCAGACAAGGGACCCTGTGGGGACAGAGATATCAATCTATCATGGGGAACACAGTTTGAATTATATGAAGCAATCTCTCCATGAAAATATACCTACAGACTTTTTATCTATATAGCTGCTAGTCCCTCCTTGCTGTGTTTACATAAGAAACTAGATATTCTATTATTGGAATTTTTATCAACCTTGGAGGAGAGATGTTCTACATTAGTATCTCTTAAGCTAGAGCCAGGGGCCATGGCACCCCTGGGGAAGAGCCAGTTTTGATTATGTGAGGGCCTGCCCATAGGAGGCTTTTGGCTTTGGATTTTGGATCTGGCAGTAGGCAGACAAAGCACTTGGTCTAGAGGTACACGTATGTGGGGGTGAGTTTTTTGGCCAGAGCACACACGGTCGGGAATCTGGTAGGCAGCTCTTGTTCTGTGTGTGTCTGTCAGCCAGTGTGGTGATAGCAGACAGTGCATAACTGTTGGTGTGGAATGAAGTTGATAGAAACAAAAGCTTTTGCAGTATCTATACTGGACTCCTGGCCTTCTGTTCATCTGTCACCAGCCTCTGAGCATGACCAGTGAACTTGACAAACCCCAATACTGTGGGGACCCACATGGCCCTGACAGTTCCTCATCCTGAGCAGAATGTGGGACTCTTTGGGTTCCTATAAAGGTGGTGGTCCAATTCCCAAAGATTTCTTCAGTGGTGACCAGTTGGAAAAAATCCTGAAGGAGAATCACCTTGCCAGGGAAATGTTTCAGGCCTTGAAGGTAAAGGCAAGAATAGAGCCTCTACTGGGCTTTCAGAGAGATTCTGAGAAAAGGAAGGCCACTAACAAACAGCTAGAGGGTAAATCTGGGTGGCAGAGGATCTTGTGGAGAGCTTATAAAGAAGCCCGTGTCACCTGGGGTACCAAAGAGGCCACTCTACACGGCGAACTCAAGCAAAAGATGACACGGCAGAAGAGTTCCCAGGTGTTGAGAGCTCCCACTAAGCTGCAGTCAGAAAACTGGTAGCTCTGACATGTGGAAGGATTTCCTGAGAATCTGGCCGCGGCTCCCTAACCCCTGGGCTTACAGATGGAGCTGCTCATTCCTCTGAAAGAGAGATCACTTGACCTGGCAGGAAGACATGGCTGCCGTAGTTTCTTTCTGGTGGAACACAGCTTCCTCAGAAACTGTCCCTACCTATCCCCTGGATGTGAGTAAATAACCAAAAGGGGCTGGAATAGCACAACAGGTGCTATTGTGCTAGACTTGCACATAGACAACTCGGATTTGATCCCCAGTACCACGTATGGTCCCCAAGTCCCAGTAGTACTGATTCTTGAGTGCAGAGCCAGGACTAAGCCCTGAGCAATGCTGCGTGTGGCCTCCAAACAAAAACTAACAAAAAAGACCTAAAATAACCTAAGATCCCAGCATAACCCAGAAAGAGATTTACATCTTGAAGAGAGTTCAAGAACTAAGTGGTCTGCACTGGGCAGAGCCAGTGGAATGCCCATGAAGCCACACAATTTGATCAAAGGGGAAAACCATAAGCAAGAACTTATTGACTTGGTGAACTTTCTCAGGACAGGAGTTGGCAGTCTGTCAAAGACAGTAAACAAGCAGCTAAGTCTAAAACATTGAGCTGAGTGGCTCCTGGAAGCAAGTCATTAAGGGGAGAAAATAAAAGGCCAGGGGCACACAGAAATGGGTATTGTGTACATCCTGTATCATGTAGAGAGGAGTATGACATTCAATATCAATGGGCCAGCACCTACTATATGCTTCTACTCTACAGGTGGAATAGAAGTGTGTCCAGGGGAACACACTATTAACCATAGGCATCAGGCATGTGTGTTTAGGGGCTGGAGGGTAGCAGAACCCCAGAATATGTGGTGACGATTCTCCACAAGCCAGGAATGACAGCAGAGGAGGGCACAAAGCTGGGTTCCTGAGCAGCCATCTCAAGTTAGAGAGGGCAGTCAGGGGCACTTAACTCAGGGGAGTGACCCACACTGCTGAGTGGCCAGGCTGGAGGGTAGTGAGGCTGACTTGTCCCGCAGAGAGAGCCTGGCAGCCCTAAAACTAAATAGCCTGGTGGCCAGTGACACTGCAGAACACCTCTACAATCACAAGAAGGTGAAAACGGAGACACAGCAAGTCAGGGGCCGTTACACAATGGAAAATCATGATTTCTGGTGCAGTTACCAGACATGGGCCACTATTTTCAGATCCCAAAGCCCCAGTAACTCAAGAAGCAACCTCTTCCCTAGAAGGACTCACTGTTGAAAGTGTGTTGGAACAATTCCTTTCCCAATGATCCTATGACTCCTTCCTTGCCCAAAGGTTCTATGGCTATATATTTGGATGATTCTAATTGGAAGAAAATGAATACTTGGAGGTACTGAGTACTGCTGGAAGAGCTGTGCCAACTGTCCAGATATTCAAGGCATCATCCTGCCTTCCAGGTTACAGCAGGGACCTGAGAAAGGCCAGAGAATAAATGAAGTCCTGGCTTAAGTCCAGCTCATATGGAGTCCACTGGTCTCATGGGTTTACCTACTTGTCATTTCTTAATTTTCAAGTTTAAAATTGGGATTGGGAGGCCAGTAATGTGGCTCAATGATAAAGTATGCTTTTGCCAATACTGCAAAAATAACAAAACAAATGTATTAAATAAGACTGGGATTACACACTGCAAGTGCAGTCGACCACTCCACCCATAACATGTCTAGCTGTATCTACGGATTGCAAGAAAAAAGCTGTTACAGAGTGAGAGTCAGGTGGAAGCCAAACTGCTCCCACTGCTCAAGGCGTAAGTTGAAAACAATATGGAATATAACTGACAACAGAAAAGTACAAACAACAACAACAAATAGATAACAAAGCTTCAACAAAATAAAAAATTTCTGGGCTTTAAGGGCCAGCAGTAATAAAGTCAAAAGACAACTTGCCAGCTGGGGAGAACAATTTTTAGCAAATCACTTAGCAGAAGTATAAAGAATTATGACTCATGCAAAAGACTCATTTTTCTAAAAAGGCAAATAGCCAAATATAAAATAAGCAAAGGAACAAAGAGACATTCCTTAAGAAGACACACAACTGGTAACACTGCCAATCACCAAGAAAATGCACACAAAAACCACAAGGAGTTGGCATTAGAGAGAATTGCAATTAAAAGACAAAATAATACATGCTTGAAAGGATATAACTCATTCTGCTGGTGAGAATAAAAAATGGTACAGACATTTTGGGAAAAAATCTGGCTTCTGGCAATTGCTCATATGATCAAGAAATTCCTTCTACGTATAAAAACCTCCAAATGAAAAAAATCTGTCCACACACAGACATATGTCAATGCTCATGGTGCCATCATTCAAATAGGTAACAAGTGGAAACAACCCAAGCGCACATAACATTTTATGTATCCAGGGATCAGCTGCTAATCCATACAATGAGCTATTAACAGAAAAAAGAAATGATATGTGCTATGACAAAGTTGATCCTGAAAACACAATAAAAGAAAGAAGCCAGACATAAAGAGCAGCAGATATATGAGACCATCTATAGAAAATGTTCAGAATAGGCAAATAAAAGAAGTAAAACTGGTGGTCACCTAGAGATAAAGCAGATCAATGGGCACTCAATATTGGGAGAAAATTGGTAGTGATATCCATTTTTCTTTTTTTGTAGGGAACAGTGAAAATATAAAATTTATTTCAACAAGGGTTTTGTAACACTGTAAATATACCAAAACCCACTAAATTGTTCAATTTGAATAGTGAAATGCACACTACATAATTCTTATTTTAATCTGCTTCGAAAGCAAAAATACCAAGGGTGAACAACCAGTAGATCATAGAAGAAATCAAGCAGAAAATCCAAGGATTCCTGGAAACAAAATGAAGACACAAACTATCAGAACCTGTGGGACACAGAAAAAACAGTGTTAAGAGGAAAGTTCCTAGCTCTGCAAGCATTCATCAGGAAAAAAAAAAGGTTCCAAATAAATAACCTGACTTTGCAATTCAAAATATATAAAAAAGACCAACAAAAAGGAGCCCAACCCAGGAAGAAAGAAGGAAATAATAAAACTTAGAGAAGAAATCAATGAGCTGGAAACCCAAAAAAAAAAATCCAAAAAATTAATGAAATCAAGAGCTAGTTCTTTGAAAAAATAAACAAGATCAACAAACCTCTTGCAAGACTTCTAAGGACTGGGAAAGAGAGAACCCAAATAAATAGGATCAGAAACAAAAAGGGGGACATCATAACAGAAACCACAGAAATCCAAAAGATCATCAGAGATTACTTTGAGACCTCTATGCCACGAAACATGAGAACCTAGAAGAAATGGATAAATTCCTGAAGTCCTATAACCTCCCACGGCTGAAACAAGAAGACCTGTAATACCTGAATAAGCCTATCACTATCGAGAAAATTGAAACTGTAATTAAAATTCTGCCCAAACATAAAAGCGCAGGTCCAGATGGATTCACTAGTGAATTCCTCCAAACCTTTAAGGAAGACCTAATGTCAATCCTTTTCAAGCTCTTCCAGGAAATAGAAGAAATAGAAACACTCCCAAACAGCTTCTAAGAGGCACATATCACCCTGATACCCAAAGCAGGGAAAGACAACACAAAGAAAACTACAGACCAATCTCCCTGATGAACACACATGCTAAGACCTTCAACAAAATACTAGCAAACAGAATCCAAAGACTCATCAAAAGATTATACACCATGATCAAGTAAGATTCATTCCGAGATTGCAAGGATGGTTCAACATTTGCAAGTCAATCAGCATAATACATCACATCAATAAGAGAGAAAATAAAAACCATATGATCATATCAATATATGCAAAGAAAGCATTTGACAAGATTCAACACCCATTCATGATAAAAACCCTGCATAAAATGGGAATTGAAGGAACCTTCCTCAATATAGTCAAAGCCATAGACCAAAAAGCCCAGAGTAAGTATCATTCTCAATGCAGAAAAACTAAAAGCATTCCCCTAATATCGGGGGACAAGACAAGGTTCCCCAATATCACTATTTCTATTAAATATAGTACTGGAAGTACTTGCATAGCAACCAGAGAGGAAAAGGACATTAAGGGCATCCAGCTAGGCAAGAAAGAAGTCAAGCTATCACTATTTGCAGATGACATGGTATTATACCTAGAGAACCTTATACTCTCCACCAAAAATCTCCTAGAAACAATAGATACCTATAGTAGAGTGTCAGAGTACAAAATCAATACCCAAAAGTCAAGTGACTTTGCTATATACAAATAACAAAAGAGAAGAAAGGGATATTAAGAAAGTGATCAAACTCACAACTGTGCCACAGAAAATCAAACACCTAGGATTCAGCTTAACTAAGAGTGTAAAGGACCTATACAAAGAAAATTATAAAACTCTGCTAAAAAAATTAAAAAGTGCAAGAGGAAATGGAAACACATTTCCTGTTAATAATTGGGAGAATCAACATTGTCAAAATGGTGATACTCCCTAGAGTACAGATTCAATGCATCCCTATAAGGATATCCATGACATTCTTCGAAGAAATTGACCAAAGCATTCCTGAAATTTGTATGGAATAATAAACCCCCATAGATAGGTAAAGCAGTCCTTGAGAAAAAAAAGAAGATGGGAGGCATCACCTTTCCCCAACTTAAAACTGTACTACTAAGAAGTAGTAATTAAAACAGCATGGTATTGATACAAATAACCTGACCTCACAGCTGAAAATATTAGAAAAAAGACCAACAAGGGAAACCCAACCCAGGCAAAAGGAAGGAAATAGTGAAACTTAGGGAGGAAATCAATGAGCTGAAAACCAAAAAAACAATCCGGAAAATTAATGAAACCAAGAGCTGGTTTTTTGAAAAAATTAAACAAGATCGACATGCCACTGACTTGTAAGGACAGGGAAACAGAGAACCCAAATGAACAGAAGCAGAAAAGAAAATGGTGACATCACAACAGAAACCACAGAAATCCAAAAGATCATCAGAGATTACTTTGAGAGCCTTATGCCGTGAAAAATGAGAATCTAGAAGAAATGGATAAATTCCGGAAGTCCTATAACCTCCCACGATTGAAATAAGAAGACCTCCAATACCTAAATAAGCCTATCACCATCGAGGAAATTGAAACAGTAATTAAAAGTCTGCCCAAACACAAAAGCCCAGGTCCAGATGGGTTCATTGGCGAATTCTACCAAACCTTTAAGGAGGATTTACTGACAGTCCTGTTCAAGCTCTTCCAGGAAAGAGAAGAAACAGAAACACTCCTAAACAGCTTTTTACGAGGCACATATCACCCTGATACCCAAAGCAGGGAGAGACAACACAAAGAAGGAAAATTACAGACCAATCTCCTTGATGAACACAGATGTTAAGATCTTCAACAAAATACTAGCAAACAGAATCTAAAGACTCATCAAAAAAGATCATACATCATGACCAAGTAGGATTCATCCCGGGAATGCAAGGATGGTTCAACATTCGCAAAACAATCAACATAATACATCATATCAATAAGAGGGAAAAAATAAAAACCATATGGTCCTATCGATAGATGCAGAAAAAGCATTTGACAAGATCCAGCACCCATTCATGATTAAAACCCTCCAGAAAATGAAAATTGAAGGAAATTTCCTCAAGATATTCAAAGCCATCTATCAAAAGCCCACAGCAAGTATCATTCTCAATGGGGAAAAATTGAAAGCCTTCCCCTTAAGATCAGGAACACGACAAGGTTGCCCTCTCTCACCTCTTTTATTCAATATAGTACTGGAAATACTCGCCATAGCAATCAGAGAAGAAAAAGGACATTAAGGGCACCCAGATAGGCAAGGAAGAAATCAAGCTATCATTATTTGCCGAGGACATGAATTATACTTAGAGAACCGTAAACTCTCGACCCAAAAACTCTTAGAAACAATAGATATGTATAGTAGAGTGGCAGGGTACAAAATCAATACCCAAAAGTCAGTGGCTTTCCTATACACAAATAACGAAAGAGAAGAAAGGGATATTAAGAAATCGATTCCATTCACAATTGTGCCACAGAAAATCAAATACCTAGGAATCAGCTTAACCAAGTGTGTAAAGGACCTATACAAAGAGAACTACAAGACACTGCTTCAAGAAATAAAAGAGGACACAAGGAAATGGAAACACATTTCCTACTCATGGATGGGGAGAATTAACATTGTCAAGATGGTAATACTCCCTAGAGCTTTGTACAGATTCAATGTGGTTCCTATAAGGATACCCATGACATTCTTTAAAGAAATTGACCAAACACTCCCTGAAATTCGTATGGAATAATAAACCCCCACGGATAGCTAAAGCAATCCTTGGGAAGGAAGAAGATGGGAGGCATCACCTTTCCCAACCTCAAACTGTACTACAAAGCAGCAGTAATTAAAACAGCATGGTACTGGAATAAAAACAGACCTGTGGACCTATGGAATAGAGTTGAGTATCCTGACACCCAACCTCAAAGAAATGATCAGTTAATCTTTGATAAAGGTGCAAAGAGTCCAAACTGGAGTAAGGGAAAGCCTCTTCAACAAGTGGTGCTGGGAAAACAGGGCAACGGCATGTAAAAAATGAATTTGGACCTGTGTCTAACACCTTGCACAAAAATCAGATCAAAATGGATTAAAGATCTCAATATCAGACCTGATTCCATAAAGTACGTTGAAGAAAATATAGGAGAAACCCTCCACGACATTGAAGCTAAAGACATCTTCAAAGGCGAAACACCATTAACAAAGAAACTAGAAAAAAAATATAAACATATGGGACTACATGAAACTGAAGAGCTTCTGCACCTCGAAAGAAACAGTGACCAAGATAGAAAGACAGTCCACAGAATGGGAAAGAATATTCACCCAATACTGGTACAGCTATATAAGAAAAAAAACAGCCAACCCCATCAAAAAATGGGGAGAAGAGATGAATAGAAACTTTGACAAGGGAAGAAATCCGAATGGCCAAAAGGCATATGAAAAAATGCTCATCATCACTAATCATCAGAGAGATGCAAATCAAAACAACAATGAGATATCACCTCACACCACAGAGAATGGCCCATATCCAAAAGGGTAAAAGCAGCAAGTGCTGGCGTGGATGCAGGGAAAAGGGGACTCTCATACATTGTTGGTGGGAATGTCGATTTGTACAACCTTTCTGGAAAACATTATGGGCATTCCTCCAAAGACTAGAAATTGAGCTCCCCTTTGACCCAGCCATACCCACTCCTGGGAATATACCCTGAGAAGCCAGAAACACACAGCGGAAACACAATCCGCACTTTTATTTTCATAGCAGCACTATTCACAATAGCCAGAACCTGGAAACAACCAGTATGCCCGGGAACCGATGACTGGATAAAGAAACTTTGGTACATCTACACAATGGAATACTACACAGCTGTCAGGAAAAATGAAGTTATGAAATTTGCCTATAAATGGATGGACATGGAAAGAACCATGTTGAGTGAAATTAGTCAGAAGGAAAGAGAGAGACATAGAATGACTGCATTTATTTGCATGACATAAATATACCAGGTGATCTTACCAAAAAGTGGAAATTACCACAAACGCGTAGGAGTCAGAGGTTAGGTAAGATAGAGAAGGGAACATGTGTGAATAAATGTCAAAAGGTATGATACCAACATAGAACTGAGCATTAAATACAGACAAAAAAATGCAAATGATGGCTTCTAAGTGTACGTAGTGCAACCCACAATGTGTAGGGAGAAGGAAGAGAGAGAGAGAGAGAGAGAGAGAGATAACCTGCCATTTAGGCAGGACGGGAGGGGAGGGAATTGGGGACATGGGTGGTGGGTGATGGTCACTGGTGGAGGCGGGGTGCTGGAACACTGTGTGACCGAAACCCCCCAAACGTGAACGTTGTAATTGTATATCT
>JAJIBD010028063.1:0-72864 GCA_021461705.1 Cryptotis parvus
AAGACATTAGAAAAAAGACCAACAAAAGGAGCCCAACCCAGGCAAAAAAAAAGGAAATAATAAAACTTAGAGAGGAAATCAATGAGTTGGAAACCAAAAAGACAATCCAAAAGATTAATGAAACCAAGAGCTGTTTTTTTTGAAAAAATAAACAAGATTGACAAACCATTGGCAAGACTTGTAAGGACAGGGAAAGAGAAACCCAAATAAACAGAATCAGAAATATAAAGGGTGACATCACAACAAAAACCACAGAAATCCAAAAGATCATCAGAGATTCCTTTGAGAGCCTGTATGCCGTGAAACATGAGAATCTAGAAGAAATGGATCAATTCCTGAAGTCCTATAACCTCCCACGGCTGAAACAAGAAGACCTCCAATACCTGAATAAGCCTATCACCATTGAGGAAATAGAAACAGTAATTAAAAGTCTGCCCAAACACAAAAGCCCAGGTCCAGACGGATTCCCTAGTGAACTCTACCAAACCTTTAAGGAGGACCCTACTTCCAGTCCTTTTCAAGCTCTTCCAGGAAATAGAAGAAACAGAAACACTCCCAAACAGCTTCTACGAGGCACATATCACCCTGATACCCAAAGCAGGGAGAGACAACACAAAGAAAGAAAACTACAGACCAATATCCCTGATGAACACGGATGCTAAGATCTTTAACAAAATACTAGCAAACAGAATCCAAAGACTCATCAAGAAGATTATACATCATGACCAAGTTGGATTCATCCCGGGAATGCAAGGATGGTTCAACATTCGCAAGTCAATCAACATAATACATCATATCAATAAAAGAAAAAATAAAAACCATATGATCCTTTCAATAGACGCAGAAAAAGCATGTGACAAGATCCAGCACCCGTTCATGATTAAAACGCTCCAGAAAATGGGAATTGAAGGGACTTTCCTCAAGATAGTTACAGCCATCTACCAAAAGCCCACAGCGAGCATCATTCTAAATGGGGAAAAGTTGAAAGCCTTCCCCTGAGATCAGGGACAAGACAAGGTTGCCCCCTCTCACCTCTTTTATTCAATATAGTACTGGAAGTACTTGCCATAGCAATCAGAGAAGAAAAGGACATCAAGGGCATCCAGATAGGCAAGGAAGAAGTCAAGCTATCATTATTTGCAGACGACATGATATTATACCTAGAGAATCCTAAACTCTCTACCAAAAACTCCTAGAAACAATAGACGCCTATAGTAGAGTGGCAGGATACAAAATCAACACCCAAAAGTCAGTGGCTTTCCTATATACAAATAACGAAAGAGAAGAAAAGGATATTAAGGAAACTATTCCATTCACAATTGTGCCACAGAAAATCAAATACCTAGGAATCAACTTACCCAAGTATGTAAAGGACCTGTACAAAGAAAACTACAAGACACTGCTCCAAGAGATAAAAGAGGACACAAGGAAATGGAAACACGTTCCCTGTTCATGGATGGGGAGAATCAACATTGTCAAAATGGTAATACTCCCTAGAGCTCTGTACAGATTCAATGCATTCCCTATGAGGATACCGATGACATTCTTCAAAGAAATTGACCAAACGCTCCTGAAATTTGTATGGAACAATAAACCCCCAAGGATAGCTAAAGCAATCCTCTCGGAAAAAGAAGATGGGAGGCATCACCTTTCCCAACTTCAAACTGTACTACAAGGCAGTAGTAATTAAAACAGCATGGTATTGGAATAAAAACAGACCTGTAGACCTATGGAATAGAATTGAGTATCCTGACACCCAACCTCAAACACATGATCATTTAATCTTTGATAAAGGTGCAATGAGTCTAAAATGGAGTAAGGAAAGCCTCTTCAACAAGTGGTGTTGGGGAAAACTGGGCAGCAACATGTAAAAAAATGAATTTGGACCTGTGTCTAACACCACACCATGCACAAAAAATCAGATCAAAATGGGTTAAAGATCTCAATATCAGACTTGAATCCATAAAGTACATTGAAGAAAATATAGGGAAAACCCTCCACGACATTGAAGCTAAAGGCATCTTCAAAGATGAACCATCACTAACAAAGCAACTAGAAGAAAAGATAAACATATGGGACTACATGAAACTAAAAAGCTTCTGCACCTCAAAAGAAACAGTGACTAAGATACAAAAGCAGTCCACAGAATGGGAAAGAATATTCACCCAATACCCATCTGATAAGGGGTTAATATCCAGGATATATCAGGCACTGGTAGAACTTTACAAGAAGAAAACAAACAACCCCATCAAAAAATGGGGAGAAGAAATGAACAGAAACTTCAGCAAGGAAGAAATTCGAATGGCCAAAAAACACATGAAAAAAATGCTCATCATCACTAATCATCAGAGAGATGCAAATCAAAACAATGAGATACCACTTTACACCACAGAGACTGTCACATATTCAAAAGAGCAAGAACAACAAGTGCTGGCGTGGATGTGGGGAAAAGGGGACACTCATCCATTGTTGGTGGGAATGCCGGCTGGTACAGCCTTTCTGGAAAACAATATGGACTTTCCTCCAAAGACTAGAAATTGAACTCCCATTTGACCCAGCCATACCACTCCTGGGAATCTACTCTGGGAAACCAAAAATACGCAGCGGAAACACCATCCCTACTTTTATGTTCATAGCAGCATTATTCACAATAGCCAGAAACTGGAAGCAACCAGAGTGCCCAAAAATCGATGACTGGATAAAGAAGCTTTGGTACATCTACACAATGGAATACTATGCAGCTGTTAGGAAAAATGAAGTTATAAAATTTGCCTATAAATGGATGAACATGGAGAAGATTATGTTGAGCGAAATTAGCCAGAAGGAGAGAGACAGATACAGAATGACTGCATTTATTTGCATGGCATGAATATATATGTACATATTATGATACCAATATCCAAGGTCAAGTGAAACATATATCGGGAGGTCTTGTCAAAGGTGGAAATTATCACAAACGTGTGGGAGTCAGAGTTTAGGAAAGACAGAAAATGGAACAGTGTGCTAATAATAGTCGAGGGTACTAATGCCGACCTAGAACTGAGCATTAAATAGAGGCAAAAAGGATTCACATGACAACCTTTTAATGTATGTTCTGTAATCCATAGTCTGGAAGGGAAGGAAAAAGAGAGAGAGAGAGAAAGGCAAAGAAATAAAGAACCTGCCATGGAGCAGGGCTGGGGAAGGGGAGGGAACCGGGGATGTTGTTGGTGGGAGATGGGCACTGGTGGAGGGACGGGTGCTGACACACTGTATGACCAAAACCCAAACATGAACTTTTTTAATTGTATGTCTTTTTATTTGTATGGAGATGGGCACTGGTGGAGGGACGAGTGCTGAAACACTGTATGACCAAAATCCAAACATGAACTTTTTAATTGTATATCTTTTTATTTGTATATCTCACGGTGGTATAATAAAATACTTAAAAAAAAAAATAAAATAAATTTTAAAAAACCATAAAAATTATTGTCCTCTTTTTTGACTTTGAAAAATAACAAAGAATTACTTTCTTGATGTAGGAGTTACATTAGTTTTCCAACATTTTTTAAATTATGTACATATGCACATAAACATACAGTTTTTAATTTACATTACTTTGTAATATATATATATCTTATATATATCTTATGTGTATATGTCTATATCTCATATAGTATACATATAATTTATACCGGCTTTTATGAGATATCTAGTGAAAATTATATTTTTTGAAATTTCAAATCACACTTGTTTAAAGAAAATGACTTATTTTTTAAATATCAGTCTTGTACCTTGCTATATCTATTACCTGAAACTTAGAAATTTCATTTCTTTTAATGATTAAGATTAGATTTTCTACATAAACAAACATGTCATATGTCAAAAGACTACTTTCTTTCTCTTTCTGTTCATGTGCTATCTCGTTTCTTACTTGATTGCACTAGCAAGGATTACTAGCTTCTATTCAAAAGCAGTTATAAAGAACATTATTCCTTCAGGGCCAATATTTCCTTGGTTAGTTTCAGTCTTGTTGATCTATCCATCATTGACAGAGCAGTGTTGAAGTCTCCAACTATTATTGTGCTACTGTTAATGTCTTCTTTGAGGTCTCTTAGCAGTTGTTTTACGTATTTTGCTGGCCCCTCGTTGGGTGCATATATGTTTAGTAGTATAATTTCTTCCTGGTGTACATACCCCTTAAGTAATAAGAAATGACCTTCTTTGTCCCTTCTAACCTTTTTCAGCCTGAAGTCTATACTATCTGATACTAATATGGCCACACCAGCCTTTTGGAGGAGTTGTTTGCATGGAGAATGGTCTTCCAACCTTTGACTTTGAGTCTGTGTTTGTTCTGATTATTCAGATGCGTTTCTTGTAGACAGCAGGCACATATTCAAAAGAGCAAGAACAACAAGTGCTGGCGTGGATGTGGGGAAAAGGGGGACACTCATCCATTTTTGGTGGGAATGCCGGCTGGTACAGCCTTTTTGGAAAACAATATGGACATTCCTCCAAAGACTAGAAATTGAACTCCCATTTGACCCAGCCATACCACTCCTGGGAATCTACTCTGGGAAACCAAAAAAACGCAGCGGAAACACCATCCCTACTTTTATGTTCATAGCAGCATTATTCACAATAGCCAGAATCTGGAAGCAACCAGAGTGCCCGAAAATCGATGACTGGATAAAAAAGCTTTGGTACATCTACACAATGGAATACTATGCAGCTGTTAGGAAAAATGAAGTTGTGAAATTTGCCTATAAATGGATGAACATGGAGAAGATTATGTTGAGCGAAATTAGCCAGAAGGAGAGAGACAGATACAGAATGACTGCATTTATCTGCATAACATAAATATATATGTACATATTATGATATCAATATCCAAGGTCAAGTGAAACATATATCAGGAGGTCTTGTCAAAGGTGGAAATTATCACAAACGTGTGGGATTCAGAGGCTAGATAAGACAGAAAATGGAACAGTGTGCTAAAAATTGTCGAGGGTACTAATGCCAACCTAGAACTGAGCATTAAATAGAGGCAAAAGATACACATGACAACCCTTTAATGTTTGTTCTGTAATCCATAGTCTGGAGGGAAAGGAAAAGAGAAAGAGAGAGAAATGGAAAGAAATAAAGAACCTGCCATGGAGGAGGGCTGGGGAGGGGGGGAGGGAACCGGGGACTTTGGTGGTGGTAGATGGACACTGGTGGCGGGATGGGTCTGGAACACTGTATGACCAAAACCCAAATATGAACTTTTTAATTGTATATCTTTGTAATAGTAAAAATAAAAAAAAAAAAAAATAAATAAAGAGCTTCGCACCAAAAAAAAAAGAACATTATTGCCTAAGACCTCATGTTACTGAGAAAAAAGGCACCTGTCACCATTAAACATGGTATTAGCTAGAATATTTTTGTGACTAATCTTTATAAAACTAAGAAATTTCTATGTTCATCCTAGTTTAATGAAAACATTTATAATGAATGTGAGTTGGATTTTTCTCAAAGGCTCTTTCTGCATTTATTGATACGTTTCTGTGATATTTTTAATCTATTGAGTTATTGTGTTTAGTATATGTTGATAAAGTGAACCAGTTATGTGAAACTAGGATATATTTCAGTCATCATAGTGTATAATTATATCTAGTTCCTTTTGCTTGGTAGAATTTTGAGAATTTTTGCATATACATTGAAATAGCTATTGATCACTAGTTTTGGTATTTATATCATGGCAATCAATAAGAAGTTAAAAACATTCCTCTAATCATGTCCTCTGAAAAAGATTACAGAGAACTGATATAAATTTCTTTCTTGTTGATTTGATAGAATTTATTATTTTTGAAAGTCTAGCTGTTGACTAAACTTCAATAAATGTAGGCTTCCATATGATTTTTTGGGGGCATAAATTAGTTCATAATATTAGCCTACCTCCCTTTTAATTTTTATGATATATTAGTTATGTCCTCTTTTTAATTCCTTATGCCAGTGTTTTCATAGTCTATCAATATTTTTATTGCATTCTGCATAGGGTCTTATCCATTTTATTGCTCTTGCTAAAGAATCAGTTTTTTACTTTATTATCTCTATAAATTTTCTGTATTAGAATTTCTGTATTAGAATTATTTCTTCTAGATGCACATTTAATATGTTTTGTTTTTTTAAAATCATTTTGACTAGTTTTCTAGGTTGGAAACTAAGCACTGATTTCCGATCTTCTCTAATTTGTTTGCTTATTACTATAGATTTCCTCCAAAGGACTGCATATGCTTCATACTACAAATTTTGATATCGTGTTTCTATTTTCATTTGATATTTCCTACTAATATTTTATGGTATTAAATTGGTTTATAACATTTCATATGGTTATTTAGTTAAAATATCCTTTTATTGAAGTAATCTTATGAAATTTTATCTAAGGCAGACCTGTTGGAAGCTACTTTCCTCAAATAATTATTGTATAAGGAACTTTATTTCTCCTTTAATTATTAAAAATAATTTCAACAGGCATAGAACTCTAGATTAATGACATTTCTTCTCAAAATTTTAAACAATTGACTCAATTCTTTTTATTATTTACATGGGGCAGAGTGGTTCCTTGCTCTCCCTGTGCCCAGCCGTTCATGAGGCAGTCGGGAGGCATGGTGGGTTCCAGCCTTGGCCCACCACCCCGGCAGAACCTCACAACAAGCCAGACGACCCCCACCCACTCCATGGGCGCCGCCATTTTCCACATTGGACTTCCCTCTCATCAGAACTCCACCCAGCCGACCAGCCCATCACAGCCCGGATCATCGACACCCACCCTGGAGCAGTTTCTTCCTCAATCCGCCCAGGTATGCTGGTCCAGAGACTCTCAGACATGGGGCAGAGCGGTTCCTTGCTCTCCCTGTGCCCAGCCGTTCATGAGGCAGTCGGGAGGCATGGTGGGTTCCAGCCTTGGCCCACCACCCGGCAGAACCTCACAACAAGCCAGACGACCCCCACCCACTCCATGGGCGCCGCCATTTTCCACATTGGACTTCCCGCTCATCAGAACTCCACCCAGCCGACCAGCCCATCACAGCCCGGCTCGCATGCCGCAAGCGGCTCGCGCGGTTCATCAATAAAGGCTTTATTTGGAGGTGTTTATAGAGTATGCCTCCCGCACGGCAAGCCTAGCAAGCTGCTCGTGTTGTATTTGATATGCCAAATGCCAGTAACAATTATATTAGATCATTCTCATGACCTAATATAATGGTTTGAGGCTCTTTATGTTCCTGTACCAACCGATGCCCTTGGCTCTACAGCATGTGACAGGACATATTGAGATATTACTGGTGCCCGCTCTAGCAAATAGATGATTAACGGGAAGATCGTGATCGTGATCGTGTGGTTTCTAAGAAATTAAACTACTTATTTTTTTCCTCTCTAGGTAATTGTTTTCTTTTTATTCTGTCAGAAGTTTCCAAAAGCTTGTAAGGAAATAAATACTGTGAAATATTATGCCTAAGCTTTTCTTCTTTTTAAAAAATTTATTTTATTTATTACAACTTTATATAAGCTATAGAGTACATAAAATCATATCTTTGAAAATTCTTATTATAACTTTGGTTTGGATTGCACTGAGTATTTGTACAAGTCCAGGAAAAATTGGCAGATTATGTTAGATTACTCTTTCAATACATTAAACATTGAAGATATCTACACTTAATTGTATCCTGTGCCATTGCTGCCATTTGTGTTTTCAGTTTTTAGCATTCAAGTACAGTATACATTTTGCTAAATTTACATAGTTTGTAAAGTTAAATAAAAATGGTAACATTACTCTTTTTATGATCAAAATATGTAACCTAAATAATCCAAGATTCTCAAGATTCGAAACAAATAATAAATGCATCAAAATAGCCATTCAAGGGACACATGATTTTCATTTGTTCCTGAATAAATTCTATATGCTTATGACAGCTATAAAGATACTTTAGCCAACATTTCTCCAAATATTACTTATGAACCTTTTTCCCTGTTCATTAGGGTTGTAATTGAAGTATGTTAAAACTATTCATTTTTTTTTATTTCTTATATTTGCTCTCCGAACTTCAATCTGATTACATTATTCTGACAAAATTTCTAATTAAACAATATCCCATTACTCTCTTTACTGAATTCTATGGTTCAAAATTGCATTTTTTTCAATTTTAGAATTTATACTTGATAATTTTTATTGTTCATGGAATTCATTGGCATATTCACTCCCCCTCTATTTTTAGACCACATTTCTAAGGTTTTTGTAAAATACATATGTATGAATATTAACTTTGGAGCTATGTTTTCTATATCTCTTATATCCATACCCAGCCTCTGTGTGTGTCTATATTTCAGTCCTGTTTTTTTGGTTGCTTTGTATTTTATTTGGATCAAAAGTAAACTTTACATCACCCCTGATGCTCTTATCATAATTATAAAACTATTTCCTCTTGGTGAAAGAATATACTCTTTTTCAGGGGGTGGAGTTACAGGGGTGGCTATATTCAGTGATGCTCAAGGGTTACTCTTGGCTCTGCAGTCAGGAATTATTCTAGGCAGTACATGGGGAACCGTACCAGATGCTGGGGATTGAACCCTGTTCATCTTCATGCCACGCGAACACCTTACCCACTGTACTTACGCTCAAGTGACAAAGTATATATCATCTTGATCAGCATATGATTCTGCTTTAGAGTTCTTTAGAAAATCCCTTATTACTAGAATCTTCAGTTCTAGATCTCAGGCAAAACAACTGTAATAACTACATCACTGTGATGATTCTTGAGTTCAATTTTTTATTTCCTCAGCTGTATGGTGGCTGAAATTAACTGCAGCTAAGTTCTTAAACCTCTAAACATTTTTTCTTTCAGCTGCTTTTCTAAAGATTCATCCCAGCATGTGAAAATCATGCATGAACAACACACAAGGGCAGATCACATGCATATTGTTTTATTCACTTAATTGTTGTAACTGTCTTTAAAAACTAGAAAAATTTTACCCCAAACTCAACTTCTGTCTCATTGGCCTAATGTGACTGCCACTATTTTTTCCTTTTGCAGCTCTCATCACTCTTGACTCAGGGACCATATGGGGTCACAAGCCAAACCTGATTCACTGTGTGCAAGCTGAGTGCCCTGCCTGCTTCTGGCCATAACTTGCACTTTTTTTAAAAAGAAAATATTCCCCAAGCACAAATTGACAAATAGCCTTGAGGTGAAATCTTGAGAATGCAGAGAATTCATTGTAGTATTTTAGTCTTCTATATAGAGTTTATTTTCAAGGCCGCTTAAAACAGCTATTTTACATTACTCTTGAATTTTATAGTTGTTTTCAACAGGGGGAATTAATCTATTCAATAACTGGTATTTTGGTATTTGATAGCAGTTTAGACTATCACAGTACATTTTTGGTATTGTGTGTCTACTCTACCCTTGCAATTGTTACTTGTCACTTGTCTTCCCATTATTCATCAATTTGCTTGAGCGGGCACCAGTAACGTTTCCATTCATTGGGAATGAGGTCCATTATTGTTACTGTTCTTGGCATACCGAATACACCATGGGTAGCTTACCAGGCTTTCCCATGGCTCTGGGTTCATTCCAGGGGGCTCAGTCTTTTTCTATGTCAGACCATCAACCATCCAGGGCCCACGGGAAGAGCCCTGGGGGTCTACCCCTTTCAATTGCATAGCTTAATGTTGGTTATAATGAGCAAGCATATCTTTATTATCCTTAGGATTTATTTTTATTAAAAATGATTAAATCTCTGTCCATCAGTGTCACTATATCCCTTAGAGTAGATGTGAAAGGGTGAATTGTAGACAGAGAATAAAGTGAAACAGGAGATAATTGAGAAATAATCACTAGTGAGCTATCCTAGTAATAATTTTTTATCATTTAACCTGATATTTGCCGTATTGCTAAACATACAATCTTTTTTATTCAATTCAGCTATCAACTAATTTTTAAACAGCTTATATGAAAACTAAATTTTTAAAGAACATGGCAGAGCCTGGCAAGCTACCCCTGTTTCATTTGCTATGCCAAAAACTAGTAATAATTATGGACCTCAATTCCTTGACCTGAAGAATGGTTTGAGGCTCTTCCTGTCCCTAGAGCAAGCAGATGCCCTTGGTTACTTGCTTGCTACAGGACGTATGGAGATGTTATTGGTGCCCACTTGAGCAATTTGATGAACAACAGGAAGACAGTGATAAAGTGATTTTATTAATTTCACTTTATTTGTGCTTCTCAGAGTGTGTGGAGTTCTTATGGACTTTTTTCAGCTGAATAAGCTGCCAATTAACCTGCAAGGACCAGAGTATTTGCTGCCACTCAGGCGCTGTAGTGCCAGGAACCCCTAAATGCTGTGGTCTTCAGGGTCTTGCCGTTGGTTTTTGGATATCTTCAGTTCTGCACTTAGTTTTGTTTCTGAGACCAGGTGCCTTGAGGATCAAGTCCCCTTTGAGTACATGCTAGACCTGTGCTTTCACCACTGCACTATCTCCTGAGCCAGTTATGTTTTATTTTTAAATAATAATTATTTTTTTCTTTGTTTCTGGGTCACACTTGGCTGTGTTCAGAAATTACTCCTGGCAGGGCTCATCTGGGATGCGGAGAATCGAACTTGGGTCATCTCATGCAAGGCAAGCACCCAACTCACTGTATGGCTACTCCAGCCCCATTTACTTATATTGTGAAATGAAAAGAGCAAATGTCTTCCGCATTAAGACAATTTAGGCAAGTCTACTGCCATTTTTTCTGTACCAAAAATTCAGGTCAGAATTTACATTTGAGCTGTAAATAGATGCCTCACTTGACATAATAGACTGAAACTCTAGCTGTGGAAGCAAACCATATTTAACAAGACTTGCACTGACTCATACACACTGAGGGCCGATGTTTTTCTGGTCATGCAGAGGCCATGCTTTAGGAAACTCAGGGAAGCAATATGTACCGCATATAGGTGACTAATTGATGTCTATTGAACAGTTGACTGAGTGGATAAATTGATCAACAAAATTAATCATGATGGTGCATTGAATGCCTTCTCAAGAAGAAACAAAGTTCCTAACTCTAAATGTGACAAGGATCAGAGATGAAGGAAGGAATTGAATCTTCTATAGGGTTGCAGGTCCTAAGCAGTGCTCTTAGAAGGCCCAGGGCCCTTCTAGCTGATTTAATTCATGATTCACTGCAAAGATCTTAGTCTATGGTGCTGCTCAGGATCTAAGGTGCTGGGATTACTCAGGCTACTGGGAAGTGCCCAAAAGAATTTAAGTCTATAAACAGTGGTGCTTGAGGGTCTTCGTGGTTTACCCAGCTATGCTCCAGGGATTATGTGGTGCCAGGAATCGAACGGGTGCTTGTGGCATGCAGAGCATGTTAAAGGATGTGCTTTAATTTCTCCAGTTATAAAATCTTGTCAAAGAATTACACACATGCATTTTCTGTATCTCCTAAAGGTTAACCTAAAAGCAATACCACAGAAGAGACACAGTGATCCTGTTATACTACATCAGCGATTCTCAAATTGTCGTCCCTATGCCTGGTAGGTTTTGGCATTGAGAACTTGAAAATGTAAAAGATGTGTCTTGCCCTCAGATCCAGAATCTATAGCACAAAGCCTTTAGACTTTTGTGGGTACTCCAGTGCACATAAAATTTCACAGTCATTGCTAAAAGGTACAGATTTTAAAAGCAGGCAATAAATCATTTGAAACAGTTAATAAAGGTGATATTTCAACTAGGAACCAAAGAACAAGAAATGGAAAAATTCCTAAATAATCTTCCAAATTCACTGTATCACTGTCTTCCTGTTCATCATCGATTTGCTCGAGCGGGCCCCAGTAACATATCCATATGTCCTGTCTCATGCTAGTAGAGCCCAAGGACATATGCTTGCTCCAGGAACATAAAGAGCCTCAATCCATTCCGGAATGAGGTTTATAATTGTTACTGGTATTTGGCATATCAAATACAACACGGGTAGCTTGCCAGGCTCTTCCAAATTAGTATATGCAATTTTCAAAGGAAATTCATAAAACTAAGGAAGTCTTATAACATTCAGATAGTTAACAGGGCACATGAACATGTATGTACATCTGTGTAAATATGCATCCATTTATGGTAATTAGGGCAGTCAGGAGAAAATTAATACAAGTATAAGAGTTTTTTTTTGAAAATTCAAAGTCCTATGCAAATGTATGTTTGCTATTAACAAAAAATATTATAAAAGAATGTGAAATGAAAATCGAGTATACTAAAATAATACTGAGTGGGAAAGTTTTTAATGTTTATCCAGAGAACCTGTTCCTTCTTCCATAGCCCATGATTTTTCTTATCCACATGGCGTATTCTTTTCTTAAACATCTCATGGACAGAAATTCAGTAAACTTTCTTAGTCCCTGATTTCAGGATCTCACAACTTTATTACTGTAAAATTTGTTTCACTCTAATTAAGACACATTTTTAAACACATAATTATTTTATTTTTAGTTATGCTACCATGAAGAAAAAACTATTCTTTTTTGAAAATATGTGAAATGATTCCCACATTGAGTAAGTTTTGAGCTAAAGCCAAGTATATCTTTGTATTCTTGCTTTTTGGCAGCACCTGAAATTTATTTTGGTATTAGAGTTGTAATAATTATTCAGAATGCGATGATTATGAAGGTAGAGCTTCTTTTTAAAAAACCTTTGTGTGTCAATATAATGGTGAAGGATTCAGTTTGAACTTTCAGTGGTAAACTTTATGCAACATATAAAAATATATAAAAATGCTAGTTATGCACACCAGAAATGAATTAGTGAAAATGAAATATTTTCTTCAATGAAAAACTTTAGAAATACATAACCCATACCCTAAGCCCTCTTGTTCTCTGACGCTGGATCTTAAACAATACAAGCTACATGTCTCCTTTGCCTGTTGATTTCTTGCCTGGCTGCACCAGCAGAGGGGACCTAAATAGAGTCAATGAGACTGGAGAAGAACGTAAGAATGTGTTCATTATTATCTGTGTCATTATAGAGACTGTTCATCTTGTCTGAGGTTGATGGCCTTGATGCAGGTGAGGCAGAAGCGGCGGTGGGTCTCTGTGTTTGTTCGCCATTCAAGGATTTTCAATATTTTCAAGAAAATACATTGAATAATAAAGAAAATAGATTGAATAATAAAGATTGAATAATAAAGATGCTCAAACTCAGAGACAGAAGGTAGAAAAATTTACTGGAATGTAGGAGAGAGAAAAAAAAGCTCCCCAAGTGGGGAGGAACTTACTGTAGGGTTAAGTTAAATGTTAGTTTTATGTGGGCTCTTTTTAAAAAAAAAATTATTTTTTAAATATTTTACTATACCACCGTGAGATATACAATTACAAAGATTGTATTGTATGTCTGGTTTTAAGTTAGTGTCCCAGCACCCATCCCTCCACCAGTGCCCATTTCCAACCACCAATGTCCCCAATTCCCTGCCCCCTCCCCCCAAACTGCCTCTATGGCAGTCACTATAATTCCTCTCTCTCTCTCTCTCTCTCTCTCTCTCTCTCCTTCTGTGTCTCTCTCTCTGTCTTTCTCTCTCCATTCTCTTACACATTGTGTCTTGCAATACATACCTTTAGAAGTTATCATGTATATCACTTTGCCTATATTCAGTGCTCAGTTCTAGGCTGGTACTATCATTTCCAATGATTATTAGCACACCGTTCCCTTCTCTGTCTTACCTAACCTCTGACTCTCACATACATGATGTTGATTCCATCTATTGACAAGACCTCCTGATCCATGCTTTAGCCTGCCCTTGGATATTAGTATCAAAATATAAGTAATATATAAGATATATAATTATATATACACAATGTATGTGTATATATATAAAATGTATATATATAATATTGTGTATATATAATATTGTGTATATATACTATATACTATATACTATATATATATATATATATATATATATATATATATAGTCATTCCCGCGACCTAATATAATTGTTTGTGGCTCTTTATGTTCCTGGAGCAAGCCATTGCCTTTGGTTTCTACTAGCATGAGTCAGGACATATGGAGATATTACTGGTGCCCGCTCTAGCAAATAGATGATTAACGGAAGAGAGTGATAGTGATAGTGATATATATAAAATGTCTGTGTGGGCCCTTTTAAGGGCTCCTTGAGTCCCTTATCTGTTGCAAGTGCTTACAAAAGATGCCAGAAAATTGCAGCGGTGTTGAACTGTTCTAAATCTTTCTGGGCATTTTTGTCCCTTAGCTTAGTCTCCCTCTCATCATAGACTCCAGGACAGTTTTATGGTCTTGGAAATCTCTGGGATTCATGGCGCAGGACTTTGGGAATGAAATGTGTCAGGTTAATAGGTGAAAGGGGGCAGGGGCAAATTGTTGCTTTCCTCTTCAGAGGCAAGGGGAAACAAATCTCCAGGCCGAACTGCCAAATACCTTAGTCCCCATCAGCCTAGACTCCAGCTCAGAGTTTTATGTACCTGGGAAGCCCCTGGAATGCTGAGACAGAACCTTGGGGTGGAATCTGGAGAGAAAAAACTGAGGCTTTCTCTCTCATGGCCTTGGTATCAGTGGTTATGGTTAGTTCTAGTTTGGCTTCCTGAGCCATTTTTTAGAAATATCACTATCACTTCCTGAGAAAACTTTTCCCATCTTGATGCAAATTTTCCTCTGCGATTCTAAGACCCATTTCCTGTCTATGGATGCCTCCTTCTCTAAGGTCCTATCTCTGCTCTGTTGGACTCTCCTCTCCTCCCTTTGTTCTCTGAGGTCTTGGGTGTGGTAGTTGCTTAATAGATTCTCAGTGATTTCTTCATCTTTTCCAATATCTCTTATTTGGTTAACCCTGTTACATCAAATTTTCTCTGTTAAAATGTGTTTGCTCGAAATCGTTACTATTACTTGGATGATACATATTGTTCATAAAACTGATTCCAGAAAATGAATCCATGAGGAAGCAAATTTGGGAATAATTTGTCTATGTCTTTGTGTTTGGATATAGTGTTGTATTGCTGAAATAGCAGTCACATACCAATGTTACAAGGCATTTAGTGATCCTAGAGTGATCTGATTATTATGTTTATTTGGTCTAAAGCAGTCAACTATAGCTTTTGCCTTTGGGGCATGTAGCTTTTTCTGCATTTGACTGATGGTGGTAATGATCAGATAAAAGGGTTTTGGTGTGTTTGTTACTTAAAATAATTTGTTCAGAGACTTGCATTGCATAAAGAAAAAAGTGGCAAGCCTTGGTCACTGTCCAGTTATCAAAAGACCTGTAAAGGTGGTCCCTCAAACACTGTTTTTGTAGCCTCAGGGTTTTGATCAATAAACTCAGATACAGATGCTAATTGTGCAATATTCAGATTATATTGTATGCTGAATTCACAGGTTTGCCAAATTTTTCATGTGAAGTGACACTCCAATATTTGGGAGTTTAGATCTGGAATGAAGATGGTTGGGTGGACTCAAAAACAAAGCTAAGAATCTTGATCTCAAGTTGTTTTCAACCTCTATTGCCAACTAAAATATACTACTCTAGACTTCAGTCAATTTCTGTTGAAGAATGTGATATAACCCTTAACCAATTTTAAATATACTGATGTGTGTGCAATTATTACATATTCTGAGTTTAACATTCTTCAATTTAGGAACATTTATTATAGATTTATAATTGAGCAAAATATCATTGGCTTTTTAACATGAGATTTATTATTAAGTTTTTCATAAATTCAACTATAATTTCAGTAAAAATAAGATTAGAAGGTTAGCATAATATCTCAGAATTCTTCAGAACAGCAAAATCTGAAGCAGCAGAAAATAGATATTATTCTAAAATGTTTTCAAGACTTTTCCAATTTATTCCAATAGAACCTGATGTGAATCATACCAGATTTAGATACATACTGCTATATGCACATCTATCTATTTATCAGCTATACCTGTCAATATACCTGTCTTCTTTATTTATGTGTGCATATGAGAATGGGTATATGAGAATGACTTCTAATGGTTTCTTTGGTAGATTTTTAATAAAAATGCAGGATGTGATATAACCTTTAACTACTTTTAAATATACTGATATGCGTGCAATTATTAGATATTCTGGATTTAACATTCTCCAATTCAGGAAAGTTTATTATAGATTTATTTATTGAGTAGAATTTGAACTTATTGGTTTTCCTTATCAACTGTTATTGAAATTTCACAACTTAGTTAGTCCTAGTATAAATTGAGTCAGATTCATGGACCTTATTTAAGGAAGCTTTGTTATTTGAGGAAGGATAGGGGATGTTTTAATTGATTATTGTAAAATTGCCCCTCTAACCCTAATTGTAGAAATAGAAAAATCTTGTGGGTTAGCCTATTTTTCACATCCAAATCAACCAATAATTATTCTATACGTCTGCTAAAATTATAGCTTTCTTAATAACAAAAATTTGTGTCCTTTTCCAAAGCAATATTGATACAACTTCTAGACACTAAGGATAGCCTCTTGATCCTATACAAATGCTCACTAGTGGGTTCTGAAATATTTACTCTATCCTGATTGACTTATTCAGTCAACCTCACTAGAGTTTGCTCTGTGCCCTTGCTCTTTTCTGACCTTAGAGATACTAGAATTTCCTCCTGTGGTCTTTTGTTTTGTGTGATGCCTCTAGGATCTCTGTAAATAGCATTACATTTATTTCTGAAAAGGCACTGGCTTCTAGGTGTCATCCCTTTGTAATCTCTGTAAATTAAAATTCCATAAGCCTCTAAAATGTCTTTCATCAGAAAGTGCATTCAAGCATGCCCACCCCACCACATCCCAAGATATTTTAAAGGTTTGGCTATCTGACCTGCCTAGGCCTAGAATCGCCTACAGAATATCACTTTAAAAGCATGTATTCACACTTTACTCGCCATTGCTCTGTTCATAAATCTTTGTGCTGAAATTTTATTCCACTGAATAGGAGTCCTTAAACAGAACCAAGGAATCCCAGGCCAGAAGGAACACAATGAGATCTAGGTGAGTGAGATGATGCTTTTTTTCTTTTAAAAATATAAATACTTTAGCTTGGTAGTATAGCTGCAATAACGTTAACCGTTATGGTTTTGGTGTACAGTCTTTGCCCCCTCAACATTATTGAGCTGCCCAGGTTTCTATCTACCATTCTTTTGTCACTTTTAGTCTGCCTTTTCCTTTCCTCTTCTCCTGTCCCATGCCTCCAGTGCTGATGATCTCATATTAGACCATCTAGACTTTAATAAATTTCTATTTATTTAAATAGATTTAATAGTTAAAATAAATTTAACTACTGCATGAGCCAGAGACATATAAGAGAGAATAGAAGACTGTACACAAGATAGCAATCAATAACAGAAATGTTTTGTTGTGTTAATTAAGTTATAGGGTGTTTGGTTATATAAAAATTTATAGACTTTGATCAAAAAACCACCAGAATTTTTTGTAATAAAATAACTTGTGTTATTAATAACGCAAGTTATTAATAACCTTCTGCATACATTCATATAGATACATAGCCACATATTTCTATTTATAGATGATTTAATACAGAATATGAGATATTCTAAAAGTTCCTAAAAGGCAAAATGTCAAAATTATCTCTTTAACAGTCAACACGAATTTGGTTAGTAAAAGAATAAAAGACAAGATGGAAAATAATTCAACTGGATAACATAGAACGTTGTGCAGAATTAGAACAATGTATTCCAGCTAAGAATTGCTTTAATGATTAAATTATACAGAAAGCACACAGTTCAGTATGCAGCATGTGTTCAATAATTAAATGTGGTAGACATTACTGATTCCACATTACCTATATGAAGTATGATGAAAATCTCATAAACCAATAATAATACAGCAGACAAACAGGTCACCAAAACAGGTAGAGGGAGATCTTCATGAACTTCACCAAAAACACATCATTATCACACAACTTCAGCTGTCATAACTCTAGGCTCGTGTATATTGCAGATTGGGAGACTGCTTTGTTATTTTTTATTCATTTTATTTCATTTTATTCAACAGAATTTTATTTTTACTTTACTTAAGACCTAAAATCAAAGATCTAAGTTCTATTGGCTGGATTGATGTCTAGTGAGAGCTCTCCCTAATGTTTAAGGTAGTCATATTCTAATCACATGCTCTAATATCATCTTAGTGTATGGGAGTATGAAAAATAGAGAGAAAGAGAAGAGAAAGGTCATGTTCTCCTGTCTCAATGAATTTTGACATTATCTTACCAACTTCCATTTTTTTTTTGCTTTTTGGGTCACACCCGGCTATACTCAGGGGTTATTCCTGACTCTGCACTCAGAAATTACTTCTGGCTGTGCTAGGGTGACCATATGGGATGCCGGGATCGAACCCAGGCTGGCATAGGCCAGCCCCATGCAAGGCAAACACCCTACCCGCTGGGCTATTGGTCTGGCCCCCAGACTTCCATTGTTATGATCTCATTGAGCCTTATGTATTTCCTTAGAAAATCCATTCCAAATACAATTGCATGAAAAAGTTTAGGAGGGCTAGACCTCTGAGATGTAAGCTATTTGATTATATATATAATATATAAATATACATTAGTTTATGTATATTATATACATTATATATTATGTCTATATTATGCATAATGTATTATGTATGTATAATATATTAGTCATATATGTATATTTATGTACATATTATATATCATAAACTAATACTATATATATCTTGTAAACTAATACCTCAGTGGACAAATAAGCTCAAATTCATTAAGTAATACTGAACATGATTCTTGTTAGTAAATGAAATGAAACCATTAAAAACATATGCTGCATCTATTAAGAGGAAACATCAAATGAAAAAGTCTGACATCAGATGTTGACCTCGAGTTGCTGCAGTTGCTGTCCTCATTCACTGATGGTGACAAATGAATGCCAATAAATCTTTTCAACATTATGGAGAGTCAGAAACAGGAATATATTCCTATCTAGTTGGCCAAAATAAATAAAACTAAATATGCACAAAAAAGTTTAGTCTAGAATTTTTATAGTCATCTCATTAATTAAAGTTAATAGCTAGAAACATGACAACAACCTAGAATGACATCAATAGAGAATTATAAATAACTGGCACTGCAAATAATGAATTCAAATAATGGAATATTACTCAGAAATAAAAATCAAGAATTATGTTTTCTTAACAACATAATAAATGAAAAATACTATGTGCTAGGAAAAGAAACAGTCACAATAATCACATGCAGTACTATCTGTTTATTTTATAATAAACATTACCATAAAATTGCTATATAATAGACATTAGGCTTTCTATCTTACCTAAAACTGATGAATACATTGAATGGGTAGAAACATAAATAAATGATAAGTAGCAAAAGTGAATTTTCTAGGGTGATAAATGTATGCACTTAAAATGGAATTTAATACTTAATATTCATAAATTTAATTGTATAAGCATAAAAGTTTTTGTATTACTTGTATCACTTTTCTCCCCATTGTTCATTGATTTGCTTGAACGGGCACCAGTTATGTCTCCATTCTTTGGGATTGAGGTCCATTATTGTTACTGTTTTTGGCATAACAAATATACAACGGGTAGCTTGCCAGGCTCTGCTGTGGCTCTGGGTTCATCCCAGGGGCACAGTCTGCTGTCAGTCTAGAAGATTCTCGTCTCCTTCCTTTTCAGGTCCATTGAGTACTGAAGAGGGCATTGGGGTTCAAAATGGTCCAGGATGGGGTTTAGGGTTTAGGCTGGGGTTTAGGTTTATGGGCTAATCTGGTCTATTTCTGTTTTTGCATTTGACCATCTGAATTTCTGGAGCATGGCTGGTTTCTACTAATTTGATGTATGCCATGGGAAGAGCTGGTAGCAGTTCTGACCCGTGTGTCCGTGTCTCTGGATCACAGCCAACAGCCCTGGAGCAGTTCGTGGGCTGGTCCACCTGACCTCCTGGAAGGGACAGAGGTGGGGGAGAGGGACCCCAGCTCCATCTCCATGGAAGCCCGGTGACTTTAGCTCTAAGACCAGCATACTTTGGTTTGAAATTGGCTTCTCTCTAGGGTGGGGTTCTGATGAGCTGTAGAGTCCAGACATTGAAAATGGCTGCCTTTATGGTGCGGGGATTTCCTCTGGCTTCTTCTGAGGTTCTATTGGGGTGGCTGGTCAGGGCCAGAACTTTCAGGAGCCTGTGGTCTTGTTCCTTTGTCCATTGGTCAGGGTAGGGGATAGTCTTTGGCCCTGAACCTGGTCAGGGACCCTGCCAAACTCCAATATCTGTTGGAGAATTCACTGAACTCCAACTGTACACTTTTGTATTTCTTCCTACTTGTAAAATTATATCAACTGAGCCAAACCATAAAAAATGACCAGGCACTTTCAAATTATGGACCAATTTTAAATATAACCTATGTGTGCATTTCAGAAATGTCAAGTTAGGTAAGAGCATCTAAAAACATCTCCAGATTAAGGATAAAAAGTATATAATGTAGGTGCACAATGTTTGTGGCTTCTTTAGAGCTTGACCTGATGAAAAATACCTGTAAAATATATTATGACATTGGTATAATTTGAAAATGGGTCAGAAATTTATGAATATAGTTGAATCACTTTAATAGTCTGTTTTTGATAGTGTAAGAAAAATTATTAAAATATATACATTATGTAATTTGAGAAAATATGCCCAATACTTTTACTTTGGTCTCAAATGGTCAGAAAAGATTTATGTTGTATGTATGTGTATACATACACTCACACACAACAGTAAAATGTGATTACAAATCAACTTTTGAGTCCTACTTTCCTTCTTCCCTCCCTATCCCTCTTCCTTGTTTTCTTTTTTCTTTCCTTCCCTTTTTTCTTTTGTTTATTGGACTCAGGCTGCTTGTGCTCAGGGCTTGTTCCTGACTCTGTGCTCATGAATCACTCCTGGCAGTCCTTAAGGGACTATATACGTTGCTGAGGCTGAAAGAGGGTCAGCTGTATGCAAGGTAAGGCAACTGACTTAATCGATATACTCTCTCTCTAATCCATGAATGCTAATGCTTAAATTCAAATCTGTGTTATATACATAAAAGGCCTTTATAATGCTCTAGTTTGTCATACTGTTATATTAAAATGATATTATTTGTTTTATTTACATAATGAAGCAATAGTTCTACGATATTATATATGCTTTAATATCCTTTTTGAGGGAGTAGATCTCGACTTACCACTAATGAAAGGAATCCTTAGGTCTTGGCTACTTCATAACATATCTTCTTAATGTGTTATCATTGTGATCCTGTGGAAGTAGCCTAAACAGATAGGCCTTTCATTTAGTTTCTAAAATATGACATATCCATAGTCGGGACTTGTTGGATGATCAAATAAGGTGATACATGGTTAATAGGTACAAAGAACACACTTAGAATAGTGTCTCCATTTACTGCCATGAAATTTTTTGTAAGCCACAGAGTGTGACATAGGAAAAGGATAGATGTTCATTACATCCTTTTTTAGTATTTTGGTTTGAATTTTCTCAATTTGTCTATATAGTGTGAGTTCAAAAGTTCATAGCACAACTCTTTCACATTAGCTTTTATAACAACTAGTATACTAGAAAATTAATTCTTATACAGATAAAGAAACAAATCAACAACAAACCAACAAACAAAAGCAAGCTTAACTCCTGTCACAGTTAGTTTCTATAATAATAATAATAATGCAAACAAACAGAAATGAAAAAATCCTTATACACTTTCATTATTTTTTATATATTTAGACATTTTAACACTTGGAATTGGAATCATTTTTGCTAAATATTTCCCCACTTGAGAAGCCTGGGTTTATATTCATTATTAGCATGGTAGCAAGGAGACCTGACCCAGTTTTAATATAAGAAATATTTTCCCACAAAGTTAAGGCAATGGGTTGTAGTTGCCTCAATTTAGCGGTATCAGGGACTCTTCTGAGCACCCTTAAAATCAAATATCAAGCATCCTCAATGTTGTTGCACACAGCACTTCTGGGGAGAGATCTATGTCCTTAAGTTACATAACACCTAATATGTGTGGATGGCTGTTATAGAAGGGAAATTTGACGCAATTCCTTAGAGGTGTAGAAGTTATCGAGGATCCCTATATGACAATCATCAGAACAACTTGAAGAGCAGCATTCAGCAAAAACTCAGTGGATGAGGTATGTTATTAGTTGCATGACCTTGAAGTTTGGTTGAGATTTCAACTGAATAAATATATAAGGAAAAAGCTGATGAGCTGTGTTTGGATTCATGAATATGTTAGAACTGACAAATAATGAGACTCTGTCCTCAGGAGATATTCTGTTCAGTTTAATTAGGGAAGACATAAATTAAGAGTAATAGACTCAAATATTCAATTAAAAACTCTTTGGTACATAAAGTGTACTCATAACTAAATTGTAATCCAAACATCCATTTCCTAAACCATGAAAAGTTTATTAAAATCACAAATGAGTAATATTCTTAATTATAAACTTACATGTATATATGTACACATATACATATATCCATATATATGTATTTGTGTATACATGCATATATATGCATATATATGCATATATATGCATGTATATATATGCATATATATATTTCCTTTATGATTATCAATGAAGCCTGGTAGAGTTCTGAACTTTGAGGTCATGCAAAGAGCATGTAAAGAGCATGACCTCAAAGTTCAGAACTCTACCAGGCTTCATTGCGCATCATAAAGGAAATGTCCTTGACGGTAAGCAAATGAACTACTTTATAGTAATAAGACCTATTAATTTTTAAATCACCTGCTCTAATATTCTGCAGTAGTGTATTGTACACTGCTAACTACTTCTGGTATAACAAAGCTTCATGTAATGGTTACCGGAGTAAGAACTTGAAACTTTAGCAACATTGTGGATATAGCTTGCCTATGAAGCCAGGACATTGCTCACCAGGTATTTTCCTAGCACCGGTTTCTGGAATGTGCTGAATTGAGTACCTAATGACCACTTACAAAGAGAAAAATACTTTCAATATCTTATCTCGTAGTGATGACCTTTCCTTTATTATATTTTCTTTGTTATCATCGCATAAAAGTTAATACCTCTGAAGGTCAAAAGGCCAGTAAGAGATTAGTCTGCCAAGGATAAACTTGAATTTCTCTTGAAATGGAATTTTAGGATTGGATCTGATTATACAAGATGGCTAGCACACAGTAAGAGAGTGAAAGACTCTCCTGATGAGATCACCTGATCTCATTTCCCTAGACTTCTTTCTCATCACACTGACTCCAGGTCTCTGCTCTAGTTCCATCCCTTCCTTATTATTATTATTATTTTTAAATTACTATTATCATTGCTATTGTTTTGCTTACTACCATCCTCTTTTAACTAAGAAGTCTGCTGCTTTATTTCCTTTAGGCCATAATCTTCAATTTTTTTCCAAATCAGTTTAAAACAAAAATATTTCTTTTAAAATCTGAAAAAGTCATGTAGCCCCCTCAGAATTCTTCTATAGCTTCTAGTAACTTTTAGAAGATTGACATGTTTTCACCTGCATCACCTGATCTTTTTTCCCACTAGACTTCTTTCTCATCACACTGACTCCATGTCTCTGCTCTAGTTCTATCCATTCCTTTCAGGGACGGTCATTTTCCAACTAGGTTGTCACTGTGCTATTCCCTGTGCTTGGAATGCATAACTACTGGTTGCTCACTACCAATTTGATCCTACATTGTTCTTGCTAAAGCATATTTTCTCAGAAAGTTATCCCTGACTTCCTGATGACTTGTAATAAATGTGCCATCTTGTGTCTTTCCTTTGAAACATATATCGGAGGGGCAGAGAGATAGCAGAGCTGGTATGACACTTGCTTTTCACATGATGATGGAGATTCAATCTGTCATTGCTCATGGGGGCCTGGGTAGCACTAGGAGGGATCCCTTAGAATAGCTGGGAATGAATCAAAAAACCCTTAAAATTAAACACATAGCACAGCTTTGTAACTATTTATTTAGATAATAATATAGTGAACGTGTGGGGATTTGTCTTATTGGCCTTTAAGTCTCACAAAGGCATTACAATGTCATTTTTACCTCACTCTACCCAAATGGCAAACAGTAGTTTTCATGGTAGTGATTTATTAATTGTATAAATATTTTGAGTAATAATAATAACCAAATAAAAATTTATAACCAATTTTTATAACTAATTATATTATATAACTATATTTATAACTAATTTTTATAATTTGTATAACCAAATAAAAATTATAGCTAATTTTTATTTGGTGAAAATTGTTTAAAGTAATGATAAATGAAAGAATAATGGTGATGGGCTCATGTTAGAATAAATATAGTGTGAAAACTTTTTATATGAAATAAAAAGCAAAATGGTTTTTATCTTCTACAATGTAAACCTTCCCTGTATGCCACAATTTGTGTGTGACTATATGTTATAAAATTTTGGTTTCCCAGATAAATAAATAAATAAATTCATTTATTTTGATAATCCTACTTTTGAGGCATAAAAACATTAATAAAGAGTTGGTTAGCACTCTAGAAAAATAAGCTTTGTGAAAATAATTTTATTTATCTCTGTATGTCTCAGTATACAGAGCTATAGTTCACATATACTTAGCTGTAACTTCACTTAAACAACTTGTGTGTCATTGTGTAATCATATCACAGCTTGTTGAGACAGTTAAATTTTCATCTCTGCAAAGAAATGATGCAAAAAGCCTGAATGTTAGCCTAAAAGGAATTTTAGGATCTAGTATTATTTGTAATGTTTTCCTTTGGTTTTTTGGTCCTTACTGAGCTGTGCTCAGAGCTTTCTCCTGGCTCTGTACTCCTGGAGTTGCTCAAGAGACAACATGCAGGGCCAGGGATCACACCCTGATCAGCCAGATGCGAGGCAAGTGCCTAGTGCAGACCACTATCTCCCAGCTCCAGTTTGGAATTCTCTAGTTATAAAAATTTAATTATAATTTATAGGTATTTATTTCAGAAGTATTTTCATAACAATATAAGAATAAAAAAATGAAAATTTCCCATCCGCCCAACTTTTAAAGAAAGATTATTTCCACGAATGTTGGGGAACGCTGCCTGGATCCTCAACAGTGCCGGGAAGTGAGTTCCCTTCTACCTCCGAAGCCGGCAGGGAATGGATGAAGACTCAGGAATCCGATGCAGTTTTAAAAGGCTTTACTTATCACAGGTTCAGGCATACAAGTCAGCAATAGGAAAAACCCGGTGCTTAGGATTCCTGGCTAGAACCCCAGCCACGTGTAGGCCAAGATGGTGGCCACCACGTGTAAAGGCCCTGTAGAGAGGAGACAAAGACAAGACTCCCAAGAAAGGTGCAAGCCCAAAAAGAGAGCCCAAAAGAGAGACCGAGAGAGAGGAATCAGGCTGCTTTTATACCCCTGAAACTTAGACCTCCCACTATTATGGGAATCAGGGAGGGTCAAATGCCCTTAGGTAATTTCTCCCAGCACCTCACCTAGGCCCTATTATATACTAATGTTTTGAGCCAAGATCTGCCTGGAAATGCCTTATAGGGTAGAGAAGGAGGTTTCTGAGATGGCATGTCTCTGAACCAAAGACTAGTACTAATGCCAGTTAAATATTTCTCCAAGCCTTCACAAAAGTCTCGTCTACTTCATGGTAGTTTTGTATTTTGGTTGCCTTTGAGTTATCAGGGAGTCATGCTTGCTTGCTTGGAGGAAAACAGCATTTTTCTCTGGTCTAATTACTTAGAGATCCAATGTGGCCAGGCAAATATGCTGGTAAGATCTAGCTAGTCCCACGATGATTGTGGTAGCATGAGAGAATATTTATACCAGCCAGTACAGAATACATGGTCAGATAAACTGCCACATTTAGATTACCCCCTATCTATGAAGTGACCTGCAGGTGGCAATCCAGGGCAGATGCAGAGGTTCTTAGAGGAGTCCTGCAACACATGAACATGCTCAAAAGCATCAATCTGAGTCTTTGTATCCATAATTTGCTTCTTTGGAATAAATACACAATATGACATCTGCCTAAGGCATTGCATTGTAAATATTTTATGGCTTTATAAATGTACCATGATGAAGTGTGTTTTAGTAGTCAAAATAATAGTGTACAATGTAACAATGAAGAGGCTTCATTTTTTTTTCCTGGGACTGTTGTAGGCAGGCAGACAGGGGGCGCCACATGGCAATAAAATTCCTGAAAAAGAGATCCAGAGCCACACCTGATTGAAAACCAGAAACCAAACTTGACAAGACCACTATCAACAATAGACCTGGGGAAGGAAAGGCCAAAAGGGAATGTGTGAAGCCCATAGGCCACTGACCTTTTAAAGGCTTTAAATAATTAACTCTCCCAAGAAAGATAAATCAGCTTTTCCACACAGGAACCAGCTCAAAGAAGACTCCAAAGCATTCCAGTCAAAGAAGAGCACTCCCAAAGTCTACTCCCCTTGGCAACGGCCCTAGAAACCGAGTTTGAAGCCCCATATGGGAGTAACTCGGGGAGAAATCTATAAAAGCCGACCTGACCAAAGGACAGCGCACACATGCTGCCTGAGCCCATGTGGCCGAGCACATGTGGTGCCTGAGCACATGTGTTGCCCACATCTCCCGTCTTGAGATGTGTACTCTTTCTTACCCAATCTCCATCTTTGGAGTAGTCTGCGTACTACCTTGAGCGTGTTACTCTCTCTCTCTTTTTCTCCCCTCCCCCTCTCCTTAAACCTCAATAAAATCTATTTTACTTCACTGCTCTTGAGTCCTGAAAATTCGTTTTTTGCTGGAAGAAAGGAAAATCAGTCCTAGGCCTTACCTAGGGCTACTACCTAAGGCCTAGGACTGACTTTCCTTTCCTGCAAAGAGCAATTCCTCGCTCCAGCCTGAGTCCCTGGCTCCCCGAGAAACCTCGGGTGGTGGGGATCAACTCCCATGCCTAGAGATCAAGCGGACATCAGGTGTGGCTTGACCGCCACCTCGTGGGGCTGGTAGGGCTCAGACCCACACCGTGCATGGGCTCATCTCAGACTTTATCAGCCCTAAGTTACATGTATGTTTGGGAAAGTGAGAAAGGAGAATCTTTCTTTGCAGAAATGAATACCTAATGAAATACAAATAATTCTTCTGTGTTTCATCCGGCCTCTTTCATCCTCCTCTGGCCTGACTAGGAAAATTATGGAGAATAATATGAGTTCATGTAAATGTGACATACACTTTACCATTAATTGTAGCCCAGGACTTAATTTTAATTATGGGGGAATGTACAATAATTAAGTAATATTCATTTATAGTCTTATGCCTACTCTTACAAGGTCTTCATTTTCCCTCACTGACCCTCAAAACCACTATGGTGAAAAGACAACACGAAGAGCAGAATTCCATCTAGACTGAATTTCAAAAGGAGATATGAGCTTATATTTGGTAATGACTTGAAGTTTCTAGTGCAAGGAATAAGGCAATAGTTGTGGAAAACTAGAATTCTCTCACACCATTTTCTAGTATACAGGTTATTGGAATCTCAGAGGTCTTGAGATTAAATCACCAACAAGTGGGATTAATATAGTTACAACTACTATATCAAATATTCTGTCCTATTCGATAAATTAGTATCAATCTTAAGTCAAAAGAACAAAATTTTGAAAATCAAGTGTGAATTATTTAGCATAGTGTCTTATCATATATTTACTCAACTCTCACAATTTTTTTTTCTGTTAGAGTGTTAATCCTTGCTGGGTCACACGTTTGCCACCTATGTCTTAAAGCTGATTTCTTTTATAAAAGACAAATCCAAACATTAATATGCTTGAAATCCACTACCTGACTACTTCCAGGTGAGCTTTTTTGATTTTTAATAAAAACCGCAAGTAGCTATGATTTATGAAGCTTTCACCTGTGTTATCTACCTGCCTCCTCTCTAGCTCCACCCGTCTATGAAGTAGGATAATCACTTTCTACAGATAATCTTGTTTCCTAATTGCCCACCAATTACATAGACTTGAATTACATATTTTACTTTGCAACATAATTTTGAATTTGATTTTATTTTTAATTGAATCACTATGAGATACAGAGTTCCAAAGCTATTGATGATTGAACTTCAGTCATAAGATGTTTCAACACCTGTCCCTTCAGCAGTGCATATTTTTGACTATCAATGTCCACAGTTTCCCTCCCACTACCCCATCAGCCTACTCATAAGACAGGCACTTTTCTCTCTCTCTCTCTCTCTCTCTCTCTCTCTCTCTCTCTCTCTCTCTCTCTCTCGCTTGCTCGCCTCCTTTTGGGCATTATGGTTTGCAATACAGGTTCTGAATGGTTAGTGTGTTTATTCCTGAATCTACTTTCAACACTCCGGTCTTGTCCAGTGTGATCATTTCCATTGTCATAGTAGGTTCTTTCTCTATCTTAACTGCCTTCAACCACCATCATGTGTGACGAGTTTCTGACCATGAACTAGTTCTTCTGGTCCTTGATTCTACTATTCTTGTGTATTTGTCTCATCCTGCTTTTTTTTTAATATCCCACAAATGAATGTGATCATTCTATGTCTATCCCTTTCTACTTTATAACATTTACTTTTTATGAAAGTCATTTTAATCTTCAACTTCTCTTGAAGAAGGTAAAGTTTAAATAGTTATATAACATATGTGAAAAATCTAGATGATTATATAAATGGACATAATATACATTCTTCCCTCCCACAATTTAATTATACCACTCTTCACTTGAAGCCTTTGACTGTTCTCTGTGGCTGAATTTTCTGTTGTCCGTAATGATTCATTCTCTCTTTCTTATACAAAAATAGTTTTAGTCAAAAGCGAGATCATTTTTTTTCAGATTTCAGTTTCCTGCTTCTCTTGTACTTGGTTTTGTCAGGAAACTAAAAGAATGATTTCTCAGGCTTATTTTAATTCTCAATTAGAGCAGGACTTATGTTTTCTTTGTTGGATTGCAGTTTGGGAAATAGGCTAGGCACATGATGAGAAGCTGTTATACTTATAACTCAATTAATCAACTTTTAGTCCGTTGTAAGACATTTACCCAGGCTTTATGCAGGTTTTTATGTTGTAAACTGAAGACAGCTATATCTACTTGTAAAAAATGTAAATTATTCTTACATATGTAAATGGTAGACAGAGATGTTCAGTGTATCACAAGGATTACTTACTGAAGATATATGTATATAACAAATGTTAAACCAGAAAAGACCTTTATAAGTTACTTATTAACTGACAGATTATTAAAAATGAAATTGAACAAAGCAAAACCAAACCTCAAAGGAAAGTTGAGTCCTAGATTGATGGAGGCCTTTTCTGAGGTCATATGAACAGAGGTTGGGTTGAAAACCCTCTTGTTCTGGCTTTGGGCCTGAGCACTTTGCATGGCACCACTCTCAACTTATACCTTGAATCTCAATTAAAGCCACTGTCATTTTTTCTTTTACAGGGATAGAGGAATAACAGATTGATCTCTGAGCTATTGATGGGGTCAATGGAGCTCACATTTATCTCCCAAATATGGCTAATTTATTTCTAAAATCTGGCTAATTTGTGACCTTCTCTGGATTTCATTTTCCAGGCAGGGGAGATAAATCCCCAAATCCTGTTTGGTACCATGGGGAAATTATCTTATTTGATTCCTATAAAAGTTACTTCTAATGTACCAAAGGTTATATTTAGGGTAGTAGCTAGTTTTAAGTTTGTGAAATAAATGATTTATCTGAACTTTATCAAATTCAAGTAGGAGCAATAGCTTTTCTCCATCTTGATATGCTTTCAATCAAGGGAACAATGCTTTGTGACAACTACACTGCTTATAACTGGAATGAAAAGGGCAACAGTAACAATAGCAACTGAAATAATCTTCTATAAGCTATCAGTTTTGATATTTTTATTAATTTAGTAATTATTTTGTGATAGAGAAGGAAACTGCTTTCTCTGAGTTATAGTAAATATAAACATACGTTACATGTATATGATATATAAAATAACCAAGAGACAATAATATTTCCTTCTTTGTTATATACTATGAAAACTCTTTCTCTTCCTCTGTCTCTCTAATATATATTGGAGAGGACTTGGTCCCACACCTTACAATGCTTATGTACTAGTATTTCTGGCTCTATTTTCAGGGTTGCTCTCAGGATACTCAGAGGATCAAGCAGTGCGGTCATACAACTGGTATCAGTCATATGCAAGACTTGTACCTTAAGCCTCTATAATTTCTCCAGTTCCTTTCTCAAAACATTTTTTCTAAGTATATGACAGAAATGTCAATATGTTGTTTAAAATTTACCTGAAATGTTTGCATACTTGGAAATGTTCAAAACATAGCATAAGCAATCCATTTCTCAAAATTGTGGATGATTTTGTGATAAGGACATAAATTTTGTGAAACATAAACTTCTGAAAAATAAGTCAGTTATGTAAGTGTTCGCAGATGTCTCTTTTACTTCACCTACTGTTATTTCCTATTTACTCATGAAGACACAGTGTATGCAGGGGTTTCCATTTTTTGGATAAAAAGATTAGTGGTTTTTCAGATCAGTGTTTTTTTATTAATTAGTGTTTTTTATTAATACATAAGTGTTTTTTTGTTACTGTGTGATTTAAGGTATAGAATGTATGGAATTGGTACAATCATTCTTACTTTTTGTTTTTTTGCAGATGATTACTATTATAACATTGATATGAGAACACTGTGAACAGCATTTACTTTTCCAAAAGAGAAATACTGAGTCAGGTATGTCAAATCCTATATTAGGCTTTGCGCTGCCCAATGCTACTATTAGTTTTCTTGTATCAGTTGTATCACTTGTCTTCCCATTGTTCATCGATTTGCTCAAGTGGGCATCAGTAATGTCTCCATTCATTGGGAATGAGGTCCATTATTGTTATTGTTTTTGGCATATAGAATATACCATGGGTAGCTTGCCAGGCTCTGCTGTGGCTCTGGGTTCATCCAGGGGTCCCAGCCTTTTTCTATGTCAAACCATCAAAAAACTTAATATTTGATTGTGAGCCAGGCTATATTAATCACTGAGACCAAGACAATGAAGGAGTGCATAATCCATAGCATTTAAAGAATTCACAATTTACTTGAGAATTTGACATCGTAAATATAACAGTGAGAGCTGAGATAGGTTGAGACTAATTAAATGTTTTCCAGTGGATGTATCCCACAAGTGAGTTTTAAAGAATGACAGAAATGGAACCCAAAAGTATATGTGGTATGAACTGTTAATGCAACAAAGAAAGGGATTAGGAACCTGTCATAATTTAGTGTTGCTGGCATGAAGAGATCCTCTTGTCTCAAATGTTTTTCAACTTTCAGTATTAATTTCCCATGCACATCACTCTTTATTAAAGAACTTTATCACAATATTACCATTTTATGTAGCCTTTCTGATATCAACAAGAAACTTTACTAGTTTTCTCTATTCTGTATCTAATTTTCTTTAAACATGTAGAAAGGATATTTTATGATCACACATATGCATACTATGTTTGTTTCTTTGATATAAAACTTACACATCAACAAATCTTCCGTTTCAACTCACCCTCTTGCCTGAACTACTTTTTTCCTTCAGATATGGTTCAGCGTCAAGAACTTCCTCACATTTATTACGTTTCCACAACTTCTATTTGTTGCATATATTGACCAACTTTCAAATTAGTCAATGGTACACATTTGTTCTATTTGTACCTCAACAGCTTATTATTATCATGTACCTGGACTCTCAGACCTGAGGAGACCTTAAACTGTATTTATACTGTCTATTTGCAAGTCTGGTGACTGTTAAAACATGAAAGTTATCAATGAAGTGCAGTGGAAAACAAAAGCTTGTTTATGTGTTTGCTTTCCTCATAGGTTCTTCATCTAAATGTTAAGCACATCTTAAAATGTGCCTTTGTAATCAATAAGTAGACAGACAGATCTTTACCCATAAACTGGCTACCAAATTTCAGGGTGACTTTAAAAATTAACCATTAGATGCAAATAATAATATATTAGAGCTTTGATGAGCCTGATAGAGTATATGTCCCCATTGTGAGGCCAAGTTTCTATCCCTGGCACAACAAAAAACAACATGAGTAGTTTTATATAAAGTTGCCCCAGCGTCACTGTAATTTGCTTGAGGAAAAAAAAACCATCAAGACTTTAAATAATGGAACCAATTCATATTTTTGCCCACCTTTAAGAAGTGTTTTATTAGTTTAAAAGTTTAAAAGCATTTTCTTCCTTTTTTCTCTTCTTTCATTCATGTTTCAACATTCAAACTCTCTTGACTCCATTATAAAGTAGAACAAAGTAAGACTTGATGTTATGAAAACAAAAACAAACATTTCAGGAATGAAGAAAATTTCAAATTCTATGAACTGTGAATTTTTTCCTCTTTATCATCCCTGAAATGTTTAGTCAGATGTGTGTGTGTTGGTGGCAACAGAAACCTTCTGGGATCACTCTCTGATATTCATCACTCAGAGAGGGCAAGGGGAAAACTAGTATATTGTTGAATAAAATTATAAAATATACAAAAATGATTCTATAGCCATAGAATCTATTCACAGCACATGCCTCTTTCTCCCTCACATTGCTGCATAGGCATGTGCAGCATGAGTCAACTATAATGTGAAATGCAACACGTGGTTTGATCTTTCTTATTGTTAGTTTTTTCATTGCACTCCCTTATAAGGCTCTGGAATCAGTTTCTTAGTAATTTACGTATATTCAAGCCCTCTTCCCAGGAGTCAGACCCAGGGAACTTAATATAAGACATTTGATACCAGAGTTGTCATAGGGAAAAGATTCTGAGATCCACTAGAAGTGGGTTTGCTCACACGCAACCCTATGCATATTAATTTTATATAGTCTCCTTGAAAATATGTCATAAAAATAGTTTCTAACTGCATCCTTAATATAACACCATACAATCTATTTTATAATTTAATATATCTAGACTTTTGACTTCACAAAGCCAGAGCACCATATTTTTAGGATAGAGAAATAAAATTAAGCTCCAATTTATATGAATTCTTTGACACATATAATGTCTCTTTTCACTTGACTTACCATTGTTCATCCATTTGCGCGAATGGGCACCTGTAACGTCTCCATTCGTTGGGAATGAGATCCACTATTGTTACTATTTTTGGCATATGAAATACACCACGGGTAGTTTGCCAGACTCTGCTGTGACTCTGGGTTCATCCTAGGGGAGTCAGTCTTTTCTATGTCAGACCATCAACTATCCAGGGCCCACAGGACAGAGCCCTGGGTGTAGAAAATCCTGTCTCCTCTCTGCCACCTTCGATGCAGCAGGGCACCACAGCCACACATGCAACACTTAGAGGGACACATATAATAAAAAGAAAAAATCTATTATATATTTTGTGGCATGGGTGGTGACTCCCTAATAGCATTCAGGGCAACCAGTGGCCCCTAACAAAGATTCCCAACTAACTGGACAGAAGATCATTGCAAATGTCCTGAGATGCTTCTGGTTAAGTCCAGCAGTGCCAGAAATTACTAAATGACCCCAATAATACTGGAGAAGGGGTACTCCAGTACTACCCTGGTGATGCTTCGTCGACTGTATAGGTGCCAGAGATCCAGCCAGACCAGCTGCATACAAGGCTTGTGTTTAACTCCTGTACCATATTTTGACTCTTTAAGTTTAAGTTTTATATATCAAATAAGAATTTCTTTTTAAAATAGGAAGTTTTTTGAAGGAATTGAACCCACAGCATTGAACCATATCTTTTCTATTGTACAACTCATCTTGAGCTGAAGACAACATTTTTAATTTACAGATTTGAATTAGCTAGTGTTTGCCCATATCCAATATTAATATCCAATATTAATTGTTTTATTTCCCAAAAAAACAACTGAAGATAATTTTACTTCTTAGAAAATGTATTTTGTAGTGTTTCTTCTAGATTGTTGACATAATCTGTGTAACTTTATTAATGATCTTTTCATTTAATTTGTGTATGTGTAAACATGGGAATAATTGCCATGTAATAGTTAAAGTTATAAGTTAAGTTCCTTTTAAATCATTTCAAATTTGTTGTTAGATGTCTACTCATGATTGTGTTTAATTTTGAGTTTTTATTTGAAAATAATTTCTTATCGCATTCATTATAGAAGAACAGAAAATGTCTCAACACTACTCACTTATTTCCTTTGGGTATAACTGACAGTTTTCAGCCATCACTTCTACCTCTGCACTTAGGAGTCACCCTTGGAGGGTTTGGAGAAATATATGGAGTGTTGGGGATTGAACCTGTGTCAGCCACGTTCAAAGCAAGTGTCTTGCTTACTGCACTTTCTCTCTGACACTATTATCTACTCTTTAAATCTTGATATATTTTCATTGACTCTATTGCCCAAAATTATTATTTCTTTTGGACATAAAATTTATAAAAAAAAACTTTCACTTTTTCTCTTTTAATTTATTGCCCACACATTGTGATTTATGGGTTTGAATTTCAAATGCAAAATTGTGTTCATAATATGCAAAATAATGTAATTATATGAATATGAGATAATAAGTATTTAAATTTGATTGCCAATTTATAATTCACACAAGCATACTTTGGTTCATAATACCTGCATAACATATTCAAATAAGCATGTTCAGTGCTACAATACACAGGAAAAGCTTTTCTAATTAAATATTATCAATATTACTGTATATAGATAGTGTATTTATGTATCATAATGAAACATAAACATATTGTGCTGATGTGGCTGGTGAGAGATGCTGATTTTACAGGTGAGGTCAGATTTTGAGCAAATAGAACACCCACTAAGAAGGTCAAGTAGAACACCCACAAAGAAGTCCCCACAAACCATTTTGGGGAAATAATTTCACTGTTTTAGGTCGAACAGGGATATTTAAGTTGGGCAATGTAGGGTGGGAATTCTGCATCAGCCAATCAGATAGAAGGGTGAGAACTCTGTCAGTTAATCATGTAGGGTGAAAGAAGCAATTAAGACAAGGAATTAAGGCAGGCTGTATGCTTAATTATAAAATGTTAGGGTGGTGCATCTGTACATGGTAAGTGTTTATAACAATATTAAATGAGCATTACCACAATAAAATAATAATACCTTATATAAATTCTACTCCTAACATAAAATGATATTGTTCAAGGACAATAAGGTTTTGTTTGATAGTGATAATGCATTTTTGGGAACCGTAGCAATATTACAGCATATAAAGAATTTGCTTTGCACACGTCTCACACAGGGTGCATCCCCAGCACCCCTTATGGTCCCCTGAGCACCACTAGAATTGATCCCTAAGTGCAGAGACAGGAATAAGCTCTGAGCACCACTGAGTTTAGCCACTCTCCAAAAAAAGAGAGAAAAATTAAAAATCATTTAGATCTAGTTTTTTACCTTCTGACTAATTTCACTTCACTGTATCACTGTATCACTGTCTTCCCGTTCATCATTGATTTGCTCGAGCAGGCCCCAGTAACATCTCCATATGTCCTGTCTCATGCTAGTAGAGCCCAAGGGCATCTGCTTGCTCCAGGAACATAAAGAGCCTCAATCCATTCCGGAATGAGGTCTATAATTGTTACTGGTACTTGCATATCAAATACAACACGGGTAGCTTGCCAGGCTCTGTGATAATATACATGTCCATCATTTTGTGACAAATTTCATAACTTCTTTTTTCCTAACAGTTACACAGTATTCCATGGAATAGATGTACCATAGTTTCTTTATTATTTATTCTTCTGCTCCTGACATCAAGTTGTTTCCAGATTCTGGCTATTATGCATTGTGATGCAATGAATACAGAAGTACAGATGGTGTTTCTGCTGTATGTTTTTGGACCTCCGCGTTATATTCCAAGGACATGGGATATAGATATATACCAGTGTTCTACTAACTTTTGAAAAGGGTAACGCCAGATTAGAACTAAACATTGAATGTAGGCAAAGTGACATATATGATAACCCCTAACTGTATGTATGGCAAGTCTTTTTTGTGGTTGAGGAGAGAGAGATAGAGAGAAAAGAGAGAAGCAGAAGCAGAAGCAGAAGAAGCAGAAGCAGAAGAAGAAGAAGAAGAAGAAAAGAAAAGAAAAGAAGGAGGAGGAGGAGGCGGAGAAGGAGAAGAAGAATCAGAAGAAGAAGGAGAAAAGAAGAGGAAGAAGAAGAGAAGAAAAGAAGGAGGAGGAGGACGAGAAGAAGCAGAAGAATAAGAAGAAGAAGAAGAAGAGGGAAGATGAAGAAGAGGAAGATGAAGAAGAGGAAGATGAAGAAGAGGAAGAAGAGGAATAGGAAGAGGAATAAGAAGAGGAAGAGGAAGAAGAGGAGGAAGAAGAAGAGGAGGAAGAAGAGGAAGAAGAGGAAGAGAAAGAAGAAGCGGAAGAAGATGTATAAGAAGAAGAGGTATAAGAAAAAGAAGAGGTATAAGAAGAGGAAGAGGGATCTCAGGTACCCTACCTCCCTGGGGTGTGCGGCTGGCAGGCGGGTGCCTGGGGCCGTGGTAGAGCCCCAGGTCTCGGCAGAAGGTGGAACTACAACCCCCAGAAGTCCGAGCGGAACCGGAAGTAAACGGTCATTTTGAACTCTCACACCGGCCTGTCTGCATCTCAGGTACCCTACCTCCCTGGGGTGTGCGGCTGGCAGGGCGGGCGGCTGCTAACGCGGCCGCTTATTAATAGAAAAACTAGGAATTTCAACACCAAGGGAAGGTAATACCCTCAAGAAAAAAGAAACAGTACACCAGAAGAATCTATCCCTGAACACCACAACACCATGGGGAAACAACGCAGATCCCCAGCTCGAAGAACAGATGAAGGAATCGACCCTGAAGACTCAAAAAAGAATACAGATGTGCATGATCTCTCTGACAGTGAAATCAGAGAAGAAATTGGTAGGATGTTTAAGGAGCTCAACGAAAAAATTGAGCAGATGTCCAATAAAATACAGGAGAACATAAACGAAGCAGTTGAAAGGGCTGTCAATAAACTACGGGAGGAAATGAGAGCAGAAATGAGAACCATGCAAATAGAAATATCATCGCTTAAAAACTCAGTAGACGAAATGAAAAACACAATCGGGGCTCTGAATAGTAGGATGACAGCAGCGGAAGAGAGAATCAGTGAGACTGAAGATGAGCTGCAGAAAGCACTCAGAGATCTACATAAGATGGAAAAAGACCGGATAATGGATCAGCAACGAAACAGAGAACAATGGGATGAAGCTAGGCGGAACAACATAAGAATCATAGGAGTCCCAGAGGGACAAGAAAGTAACCCCAAGGAAATTAAAACAGTTAAAAACATCCTGGCTGAAAAGTTCCCGAGTTAAAGGACGAAGGCATCCAGATCCAAGAAGCCCGACGCCGCACCAGCAAGAAGAGACCCCAATAGAAAGACCCCAAGACACATCCTAGTCAAAGTAATGGATGCCATAGACAGAGACAGAATTCTTCAGGCAGCAAGATCAAAGAAGGAAATTGTATACAAAGGAGCATCCATTCGACTTTCAGCAGACTTCTCAGAAGACACCCTCCAAGCCCGAAGGCAGTGGTGGGATATAGTGAAAAAACTTAATGAAATGAATGCCTCAGCAAGAATTCTTTATCCGGCTAAACTCTCGCTCAGATTTGAAGGACAGATATACAACTTCTTGGATAAACAACAGCTTAGGAACTTTGTAAAATCAAAACCAACCTTAAAAGAAGGACTGAAAGATCTACTATAAGACGAGACATAACCCAAAAGAACAACCAACCTATTCAGAAAGATGGCACAAAATCCCATGACAATAATCTCTCTCAATGTCAATGGTCTAAATGCACCAGTTAAGAGACACAGAGTGGCACAATGGATCAAAAAAATTGAATCCGACATTCTGCTGCCTGCAAGAAACACACCTGAACAATCGAGCAAAGACAGGCTCAAAATAAAAGGCTGGAAAACAATCCATCATTCAAACAACCCATCCAAAAAGGCTGGGGTAGCCATACTGGTATCTGACAACATAGACTTCAGGCTGAAGAAGGTCAGAAGGGACAGTGAAGGTCACTTCTTAATAGTCAAGGGATGCATATATCAGGAAGAAATCACGCTATTAAACATATATGCACCCAACGAGGGGCCAGCAAAATACCTAAAACAACTACTAATAGACTTCAAAGAAGACATTGACAGCAACACAATTGTAGTTGGAGACTTCAACACTGCTCTATCAACCCTGGATAGATCAACAAGATTGAAACTTACCAAGGAAATACTGGCCCTAAAAGAGGAGATGGAAGAAAGAGGGCTGGTAGACATATACAGGGCATTTCATCCCCAAAAAGCTGAATACACTTTCTTCTCCAGTGCCCATGGAACATACTCCAAAATAGATCACATGCTGAGCCATAAATCATACCTCCATAAAATCAAGAAAATAAAAATTGTGCCAACTACCTTTTTCAGACCATGAGGCACTGAAAATAGAAATTAATTGTACACAAAAACGGAGACCAATACCAAGTACCTGGAAACTAAACAGCTCACTGCTGAACAACCAGCAAGTCATAAAAGAAATCAAAGAGGAAATCCAAAGATTCCTGGAAACAAATGAGACTGAAGACACGAATTACCAGAACTTGTGGGATACAGCAAAAGCAGTGTTAAGAGGCAAGTTCATAGCTCTTCAAGCATTTATCAGAAAAGAAGAAAAGGCCATCATAAACAGTCTGACTTCACAACTTAAGATCTTAGAGAGTGATCAACAAAAGGAGCCCAACCCAAGCAGAAAGAAAGAAATAATAAAACTTAGAGCAGAAATCAATGAGATGGAATGTCAAAAAACAATCCAGAAGATCAACGAAACGAAAAGCTGGTTCTTTGAAAAAATAAACAAGATTGACAAACCACTTGCAAGACTTGTAAGAAAAGGAAAAGAGAGAACCCAAATAAATAGAATCAGAAAGGAAAACGGGGACATCACAACAGAAACTACAGAAATTCAAAAGATCATCAGAGATTACTATGAGAGCCTGTACGCCACAAAACAAGAAAACCTAGAAGAAATGGACAAATTCCTGAATTCCTATAGCTTCCCAAGTCTGCAACAAGAAGATTTGGAATACCTCAACAAACCTATCTCCATCGAGGAAATAGAATCGGTAATCAAAAGTCTCCCCAAACACAAAAGCCCAGGTCCAGATGGATTCACCAGTGAATTCTACAAAACCTTTAAAGAGGACCTACTCCCGATTCTTTTTAAGCTCTTCCAACAAATTGAAGAAACAAAAACACTCCCAAATAGCTTTTACGAGGCACATATCACCCTGATACCCAAAGCAGACAAAGATGCCACAAAAAAGGAAAACTACAGACCAATCTCCCTGATGAATACAGATGCTAAGATCTTCAACAAAATACTAGCAAATAGAATCCAAAGAGTCATCAAAAAGATTATACACCATGACCAAGTGGGATTCATCCCGGGAATGCAAGGATGGTTCAACATTCGCAAGTCAATCAACATAATACATCATATCAACAAAAAGAAATATAAAAACCATATGATCATATCAATAGATGCAGAGAAGGCATTTGACAAGATTCAACACCCGTTCATGATGAAAGCTCTCCGTAAAATGGGGATTGAAGGAACCTTCCTCAAGATAATCCAGGCCATCTACTACAAGCCCACAGCGAGCATCATTCTCAATGGGGAAAAACTGAAAGCCTTCCCCTTAAGATCAGGGACAAGACAAGGCTGCCCACTCTCACCACTTCTATTCAATATAGTACTGGAAGTACTTGCTATAGCAATCAGGGAAGAAAAAGACATTAAGGGCATCCAGATAGGAAGGGAAGAAGCCAAGTTATCACTATTTGCAGATGACATGATATTATACCTGGAAAACCCAAAACTCTCTACCAAAAGGCTCCTAGAAATAATACATTCCTATAGCAGAGTAGCAGGGTACAAAATCAATACCCAAAAGTCAATGGCCTTCCTATATGCAAACAGTGAAAGAGAAGAAAGGGACATTAAAGAAACTATCCCATTCACAATTGCGCCACAGAAAATCAAATACCTAGGAATCAGTTTGACAAAGAATGTAAAGGATCTCTACAAAGAAAACTACAAAACGTTACTTCAGGAAATAAAAGAAGACCTGAGGAAATGGAGACATATTCCCTGCTCATGGATCGGAAGGATTAACATTATCAAAATGGTAATACTCCCTAGAGCTTTATACAGATTCAATGCGGTCCCTATAAAGATACCCATGATGTTCTTCAAAGAAATTGAACAAACACTCCTGAAATTTGTATGGAATAATAAAACTCCACGAATAGCTAAAGCAATCCTTGGGAAAAAGAAGATGGGAGGTATCACTTTCCCCCAACCTCAAGCTCTACTACAGAGCAGTTGTAATTAAGACAGTGTGGTATTGGTATAGAGACAGACCTGTAGACCTATGGAATAGAACTGAGTATCCTGAAACACATTCTCAAATATACAACCACTTAATCTTCGATAAAGGAGCAAAAAATATTAAGTGGAGCAAAGAAAGCCTCTTCAACAAATGGTGCTGGGAAAACTGGGCAGCTACATGTAAAAAAATGAACTTAGACCTCCTTCTAACGCCATGCACAAAAGTCAGATCAAAATGGATTCTAGATCTCAACATCAGACATGAATCTATAAGGTACATCGAAGAAAACATAGGAGAAACGCTCTACGACATCGAAATGAAAAGTATCTTTAAAGATGACACACCACTGACCAAGCAAATGGAAGCAAAGATAAACAAATGGGATTATATAAAACTAAAAAGCTTCTGCACCTCAAAAGAAACGGTGACCAAGGTACAAAGACAATCCACAGAGTGGGAAAGGATATTCACCCAATACCCATCTGACAAGGGGTTAATATCCAGGATATATCAGGCACTGGTAGCACTCCACAAGAAAAAAACAGCCAACCCCATCAAAAAATGGGGAGAAGAAATGAACAGAAGCTTCCAAAAAGAAGAAATTCGAATGGCCAAAAGGCATATGAAAAAGTGTTCTTCATCTTTAATCATCAGGGAGATGCAAATCAAAACAACAATGAGGTACCATCTCACACCACAGAGACTGGCACACATCCAAAACAGCAAGAACAACCAGTGCTGGCGTGGATGTGGGGGGAAAAGGGACTCTGATCCACTGTTGGTGGGAGTGCCGACTGGTCCAGCCCTTTTGGAAAACAATATGGGCATTCCTCCGAAAACTAGATATTGAGCTCCCATTTGATCCAGCAATAGCACTCCTGGGAATATACCCCGAGACCGAAAAACACATAGCAGAAACACTATCTGTACTTCTTTATTCATCTCTGCGCTATTCACTATAGCTAGAATCTGGAAACAACCTAAATGCCCGAGAACAGAGGACTGGCTAAAGAAACTGTGGTTCATCTACACTATGGAATACTATGCGGCTGTCAGAAAAGATGACATTATGAAATTTACCTGCAAATGGAGGGACATGGAGACTATCATGCTGAGTGAAATTAGTCAGAAGGAAAAGGACAGATATAGAATGACTGCATTCATTAATATGACATAAATAGATACCAGTGTTTTACTAAATGTGGGAAATGGTAATGGCAGATTAAGACTCACCATTGAGTATACACAAAGAGACTTAAGTGATAAACTCTAAATACCTGCAGGGCTAGCCACAATGTGTAAAATAAGAGGCAGAGAGATGCAGAGACAGAGAGACAGAGAGAGAAAGAGAGGAAACTGGGGTACCTGCTATTAAGGCAGCATGGGGGTGGGCAGGAGGGGTTGGGGTACATTGGTGGTGGAAATGGGCCACTGGTGGAGGGATGGGTGCTGGTATACTGTATTACCAAGAACCAATTATGATCACCTTTGTAATTGTATGTTTCACTGTGGTATAATAAAAAATTAAAAAAAAGAAAAAAAGAAAATTAAAAAAAAGAAAAAAATAAAATAAAATAAAAGAAATAAAATAAAATAAAGTAAAAAGCAGGGAAAAGAGAAACAAAAAAAAAGAAGAGGAAGAGGAAGAAAAGAAGAAAGATGAAGAATAAGAAAAAGAGAAAGAGGAAGAAGAAGAGGAGGAGAAGAAGAAGAAAAAGGAGAGGGAAGAAAAGGAAGAATAAGAGGAGGAAGAAGAGGATAAAGAATAGGAAGAAGAGGAATAGGACGAATAAGAAGAAGAAGAAAGAAGAAAAAGAAGAAGAAGAAGAGGAAGAGGAAGAAGAAGAGGAGGATGAGGAAGAAGAAAAAGAAGAGGAAGAAGAGGAAGAATAAGGGGAGGAAGAAGAGGAGAAAGAAGAAGAGGAATAGGAGGAATAGAAACAAGAAGAAGAAGAAAGAAGAAAAAGAAGAAGAATAAAAGAAGAAGAAGAAGAGAAAGAGGTAGAGGAAGAAGAAGATGAGGAGAAAGAAGAACAAGAAGAAGAGAAAGTGAACAGGAAGAAGAAAAGAGAAAGTGAAGAGGAAGAAGAAGAGGAGGAGGAGAAAGAAGAATAAGGAAGAAGAAGAAGAAGAAGAAGAGGAGGAGGAGGAGAAAGAAGAAGAAGGAGGAAGAGGAAGAAGAAGAGGAGGAGGAGAAAAGAAGAAGGAGGAAGAGAAGAAGAAGGAGAAGAAGAGGTAGAAGGAGAGGAAGAAGAAGAGGAATAGGAAGAAGAGGAGGAAGAAGAGGAGGAAGAAGAAGAACAAGAAGAAGAAGAACAAGAAGAAGAAGAAGAAGAAGAAGGAGAAGGAGAAGAAGAAGAAGAAGAAGAAGGAGAAGAAGAAGAAGAAGAAGAAGAAGAAGAAGAAGAAGAAGAAGAAGAAGAAGAAGAAGAAGAAGAAGAAGAAGAAGAAGAAAGTGCCTTTTATAGAAGACTAGGGGAGGTGAGAGGGAATCTTGGGATGTTGGTGGTGAGAAATGTGCACTGGTGGAGGGATGGGTGCTGGGACACTGTATGATTAAAACTTAATCATGAACATCTTTATAATTGTATATATCACAGTGGTATAATAAAATTTTTAAAAATCTAGTTTTTAATTAAAACTCATTAAAATACTAGTTAATACATAAACAAAGATTATTCACTCTAATTGCACTCACTAATCATATTTCAAGCAGTTCACTAGCTATTTGTGATTAAGGCTACCATATTGGACAGTACAGGAGAGGTCATGATTCCATAAGTAAGGAACAATTATCCTAGTAGATGTATCTTGACTCTCGATTAAATTTTTCTTTCCTATTGAACAGCCTGTGCTTCCAAATGAGAAGACCAAATTTAAAAAAAAGGAGGCACCATCTTGCTGAGAGTTTTTGGTAATCATCACCTTGTGGAGATTTAGTGATTCCTGCATGAATGTGGTGGCAGAGAATTCATTACTTTGATGATACATCTGGGATATCTTTATGTTTCTTTGAGTAGGCCCCCAATGTGAGAGAAAGATATCCCAGATGTACACAGATTGCTGACGAGTACAGAATTTTTTATGGTAAGGAATCTGGAGGTTCAGATGGCATGGTCATTAAGATCTCTTTGATGTCATTTGAGACCAACAAAGTAGGAGCAAAGAGCAAGTGAAAATAGAAATAGATGAGTTAATGTGTTAATCCAGAGAAATGAATACTTGTTGCATCCCAGAGATTAACAATGTAAAGGCTATAACTTATCTTTCTAAACTTACTTCAGAATATTTTCTTCAGAAATAGTATTAAGAATAATCTTGAATATGTATTGTTGATTGAAATCAATAAAATATGAGATAACCTGACTTTTAGTGGTACATTTAAGATACTTAAGGTTGGATACTGGTGGAATCTTGGCCTCACCTCCTATTCATTCCACTGTTTCTATGTCCCCACTCCAAGTCTCTGAGCATTATTCCTAATGACTCATCATTACATTTGAATGGATACCAGAGCTACTCTAGCTCTAGCAGAAAACTGAAGTACCTCTATTTCAGCAGTCCCTCGCCACTGCTGAATGAATGAAATAATGATTTCCTGCCTGGGAAGTGGGGAAAATTATAAGTTAAAAAAATTTTGTTGAATAGAAATTTTCACATGCCTTTGGCCATTTGAATTTCTTCTTTTTTGAAGTTTCTGTTCATTTCTTCTCCCCATTTTTATGGGGTTTGCTATTTTCTTCTTTTAAAGTTCTACCAGTGCCTGATATATCATTAATCTTCAGGGAGATGCAAATCAAAACAACAATGAGATATCATTCCAAACCACAGAGACTGGCACACGTCCAAAAGAGCAAGAACAATCAGTGCTGGCATGGATATGGGGAAAAAGGGACTCTCATTCACTGTTGGTGGGAGTGCTCACTAGTCCAGCCTTTTTGGAAAACAATATGGACTTTTCTCCAAAAACTTGATATTGAACTCCCATTTGACCCAGCAATACCACTGCTGGGAATATACCCTGAAGACCCAAAACACAAAGCAGAAACACTATCTGCATTTGGATATTCATCACAGCTCTATTCACAGTAGCCAGAATCTGGAAACAACCTGAATGCCCGAGAACCGAAGACTGGTGAAAGAAATCATAGTACACCTACACAGTGGAATGCCATGCAGCTGTCAGAAAAGATGAAGCCATGAAATTTACCTACAACTGGATGGCCATGGAGATTATCATGTATAGAGAGGAGAGAGAGAGAGAGAATGAGAGAGAGAGAGAAGAGAAGGAAAAGTGCCTGTTATAGAGGCAAGTTGGGGTTGGAAGGAGGGAATTTTTGTGGAAATTAGCATTGGGGAATAGTGCACTGGTGGAGGTACGGTGCTGGAATGAACATCTCTGTAATTGTATATCTCATGGCGGTATAATAAAATAGATATCTAGACAGATAGAGAGATAGATTAGATAGATAGATAGATAGATAGATAGATAGATAGATAGATAGATAGATAGATAGATAGATAGATAGATAGATAGATAGATAGATAGATAGATAGATAGATAGATAGATAGATAGATAGATAGATAGATAGATAGATAGATAGATAGATAGATGGATGGATGGATGGATGGATGATAGCTTTGTGTTTCAGCATATCCTATGGGATCAAACTACCCTTGTCAGTAATCACAAGTTATTCTAGGTTTCTCAAACCCATCTCCATCTTGCAATTGTTCTCCTTTCTATTAATGAGTCTCTAGGGAGAAGATTCTTAATAAGTGTCTGCATGAGAACATTCAATTCAGGCACTCTTTCTGAAGTACACATTCTAAAAATACACACATAGACAAGGCACACACACAATATCTCTATGCTCATTTCCATGACTTTTTAATTAATGCTGTCAGTGAGACATGTTCACTGTTCATATTATGTGCTTTAAAAAGTTCTATTTTATTTCAGACAACCTCAAGACAGTTTCTCTTTTTTTCTGATTCTTTCTAATTCTCTTTTAAAAAATTGGATTGGTCATGACTACTGAGCTGCTGCAGATAGAAAGGTCAAAATTAATTTCTTTTAACTTGAAAAAAGACACAAAAAAGTGTGGAATATGTGTGTGTGATTTTAATTCTATTCAATGTAAAAAATATTCTCAAATAAGCCTGAACATGGTGATGAGTGGTAGTAAATACAGTATTTATGGATTTTCCATTTAACTATGAAATATAATATAAATCTTGAATTTCAACGTATTTTCCCTCAATATCAAGAACAATAATGATCCTCAGAGCTATAATTATATGACATCTCAGGTTAAGTAGCATTTTGTAGTAATTGATAGAGAGAATTTTATTAAACAATTTAAGTAATTTCCTACATCTTTAGAGTGACTATAGAAACAATATTAATTAATTTTTCAATGTGCACTATTATTCATATTATTCATGTATAGATGAACATTTCTTATGCACAAAAATCTTAATCTCTTGGGTTACCCTTGTCCCCTCTAAGAGGGTGTATAATTTCTCTTGAAAATACTATAATCTACCATCCCTACTTTTATGTTCATAGCAGCATTATTCACAATAGCCAGAATCTGGAAGCAACCAGAATGCCCGAAAAACGATGACTGGATAAAGAAGCTTTGGTAAATCTACACAATGGAATGCTATGCAGCTGTTAGGAAAAATGAAGTTATAAAATTTGCCTATAAATGGATGGACATGGAGAAGATTATGTTGAGCGAAATTAGCCAGAAGGAGAGAGACAGATACAGAATGACTGCATTTATTTGCATGGCATAAATATATATGTACATATTATGATACCAATATCCAAGGTCAAGTGAAACATATATCAGGAGGTCTTGTCAAAGGTGGAAATTATCACAAACGTGTGGGAGTCAGAGGTTAGGTAAGACAGAAAATGGAACAGGGTACTAATAATTGTCGAGGGTACTAATGCCAACCTAGAACTGAGCATTAAATAGAGGCAAAAGGATACACATGACAACCTTTTTAATATATGTTCGGTAATCCATAGTCTGGAGGGGAAGGAAAAGAGAAAGAGAGAGAAAGGGAAAGAAATAAAGAACCTGCCATGGAGGTGGGCTGGGGAAGCGGGGAGGGAACCGGGGACGTTGGTGGTGGGAGATGGGCACTGGTGGAGGGACGGGTGCTGGAACACTGTATGACCAAAACCCAAACATGAACTTTTTAATTGTATATCTTTTTATTTGTATATCTCACGGTGGTATAATAAAATACTTAAAAAAAAAAGAAAATACTATAATCTTTTACTCCGTCCATGGATAAAATATATCCAGCACAGTTTTGACTGTATTTTTATCACTGTGTTTTTATCATTATGCACTCCATTATCATGATTGAAAAACAGTTAATTACATTTTAAAGGGTTATTGTCAACACACAAAAACAAAACCAATTATATTAGTGGTGAGCCCAAAAGAAATACCAGTAGTGTCAATGATGTCTTTACCTAAAATTTTGATTTTAGGTAAAAAATCTTTTTAGGTAAAAAGTCTTGCATAATATAGGTGGTTTCTGTGTTAATTTTGGTTAAAATATTGGCAAATGAGGTTCCTATAAGGATACCCATGATGGTCTTCAAAGAAATTGACCAAACACTCCTGAAATCTGTATGAATAATAACCCCCCCACGAATAGCTAAAGCAATCGTTGGGAAAAAAGATAATGAAAGGTATAACTTTCTCCAACTTCAAGCTCTACTACAAAGAAGTAGTAATTAAAACAGCATGGTATTGGTATAGAGAAAGACCCATAGACTTGTGGAATAGAACTGAATATCCTGAAACACACTCCCAAATATATGATCATACAATCTTCAATAAAGGAGCAAAAAAAATATTATGTGGAACAAAGAAATCTTCAACAAATGGTGCTGGGAAAACTGGGCAACTGTGTGTAATAAAAATGAACTTAGACCTCCTTCTAATGCCATGCACAAAAGTCAAATCAAAATGGATTAAAGATCTTAACATCAGAAATAAATCTATAAGATACATCAAAGAAAACATAGGAAAATTCTCTACTACAGCAAAACTAAAGGCATTTTCAAAGACAAAACACCACTGAAAAAGCAAATGGAAGCTAAGATAAACTTGTCACTTGTTTCTTGTCTTCCCATTGTTCACCCATTTGCTCAAATGGGTGGCAGCATATCTCTATTTGTTGGGAATGAGGTCCATTATTGTTACTGTTTTGGGCATGTCAAATTCATGACGGGGTAGCTTGACAGGCTCTGCCATGGCTCTCGGTTCTTCCCAGGGGACCCAATCTTTTTCTAAGTCAGACCATCAAACACACAGGGCCCACGGGGCAGAGCCCGGGGTGTAACAAGCCTGTCTTCTGTATGCCACCTGCCAATGTAGCCGGGCACTGCAGCCAAATCTGCAGCACCTCGAGGGGCAGCTAAGAAAAACAAATGGGATTATGCACCTCAAAAGACATGGTGACCAAGATACAAAGACAGTCCACTGGGAAAGAATATTCACCAAAGCACATCTAATAAGGGGTTTATATCCATAGTATATCAGGCACTGGTAGAACTTTACAAGAAGAAAACAGTCAACCTCATCAAAATATGGGGAGAAGAGATGAACAGAGACTTCCAATAAGAAGAAATTCAAATGACCAAAAGGCATATGAAAAAGTGCTCTTCATCATTAATCATCAGGGATATGCAAATCAAAACAACCAAGAGTTTTTCCTATATTTTCTTCAATGTACTTTATGGATTCAAGTCTGGTACATTGAAGAAAATATAGGAAAACCCTCCACGACATTGAAGCTAAAGGCATCTTCAAAGGTGAAACATCACTAACAAAGCAACTAGAAGAAAAGATAAACATATGGGACTACATGAAACTAAAAGCTTCTGCACCTCAAAAGAAACAGTGACTAAGATACAAAAGCAGTCCACAGAATGGGAAAGAATATTCACCCAATACCCATCTGATAAGGGGTTAATATCCAGGATATATCAGGCACTGGTAGAACTTTACAAGAAGAAAACAAACAACCCCATCAAAAAATGGGGAGAAGAAATGAACAGAAACTTCAGCAAGGAAGAAATTCGAATGGCCAAAAAAACATATGAAAAAATGCTCATCATCACTAAGATCAGAGAGATGCAAATCAAAACAACAATGAGATACCACTTTACACCACAGAGACTGGCACATATTCAAAAGAGCAAGAACAACAAGTGCTGGCCTGGATGTGGGGGAAAAGGGGACACTCATCCATTGTTGGTGGGAATGCCGGCTGGTACAGCCTTTCTGGAAAACAATATGGACTTTCCTCCAAAGACTAGAAATTGAACTCCCATTTGACCCAGCCATACCACTCCTGGGAATCTACTCTGGGAAACCAAAAATACGCAGCGGAAACACCATCCCTACTTTTATGTTCATAGCAGCATTATTCACAATAGCCAGAATCTGGAAGCAACCAGAGTGCCCGAAAATCGATGACTGGATAAAGAAGCTTTGGTACATCTACACAATGGAATACTATGCAGCTGTTAGGAAAAATGAAGTTATAAAATTTGCCTATAAATGGATGGACATGGAGAAGATTATGTTGAGCGAAATTAGCCAGAAGGAGAGAGACAGATACAGAATGACTGCATTTATTTGCATGGCATAAATATATATGTACATATTATGAAACCAATATCCAAGGTCAAGTGAAACATATATCAGGAGGTCTTATCAAAGGTGGAAATTATCACAAACGTGTGGGAGTCAGAGTTTAGGTAAGACAGAAAATGGAACAGGGGTGCTAATAATAGTCGAGGGTACTAATGCCAACCTAGAACTGAGCATTAAATAGAGGCAAAAGATACACATGACAACCTTTTAATGTATGTTCTGTAATCCATAGTCTGGAAGGGAAGGAAAAGAGAAAGAGAGAGAAAGGGAAAGAAATAAAGAACCTGCCATGGAGCAGGGGCTGGGGAAGGGGGAGGGAACCGGGGTTGTTGGTGGTGGGAGATGGGCACTGGTGGAGGGGACGGGTGCTGAAACACTGTATGACCAAAACCCAAACATGAACTTTTTAATTGTAAAAAAAAATAAATAAAAAAAAATAATAACAAAAAACAACAAGAGGTAGCATCTCACATCAAGAAACTGGCACACACCCAAAACAGCAAGTACAACCTGTACTGGAGTGGATGGAGGGTAAAAGGGACTCTTATTCACTCAGTTGATGGGAGTGACCACTGGTCCAGCCTTTTGTAAAAAACAATATGCACATTCCTCCAAAAACTAGATATTGAGTTCGCATTTAACTCAGCAATTCCACTCCTGGGAAGGTACCCTGGAGACCCAAAAATACACAACAGGCACACTATACTACTTCATTATTCATCACACCTCTATTTAAGTTAGCCAGAATCTGGAAACAACCTAAGTGCCCAAGAACAGAAGACTGGCTAAAGAAATATGGGATGTCTACACAATGGAATACCATGCAGCTGTCAGAAAAGATGAAGTCATGGAATTTACCTGCAAATGGAGGGACATGGAGACTATCATGCTGAGTGAAACTAGTCAGAAGTTAAAGGACAGATATAGAATGACTGCATTCATAAATGGGATATAAATATATAGCTGTGTTCTACTAATTGTGGGAAGTGGTAATGTCATAATAGAACTCAGCATTGAATATACACAAAGCGACTTACAAGATAAACTCTAAATGCCTGTAGGGCAAGTCACATGTGTAAGACAAGAGAGATACAGAGACAGAGAGAGACAGAGAGAGAGAGAAAGAGAAGAAAAGAAAGAGTGCCTGCTATAGAGGCAGACTTGGGTGTGTGGGAGGGAATGTGGGGACTTAGGTGGTGGGAATGGGGCACCGGTGGAGGGATGGCTGCTGGAACACTGTACGAATGAGAATGAGACCCAATTGTGAACATCTTTGTAATTATATATCTCATGGTGGTATGATAACAAAATAAATGTAAAAAATAAATAAAATATTGGCACAAATGGGTAGACTGACAGTAAGGTAGTGCCATGGTGGAAAATCTTTACCAATTTATTAATGTGCAACGACTTATCTGTGTACACTAAGACCTCATATTTCAACACTCCAATAAACACATAAGGTAACTATGTGTTTAATGCATTTTGTTAATAATTTAAAAAATAATGTACGGAAAGACAAAGGAATATTGGCATGAAACATTGCTTATATTTATTCTTGATTTTTTGAATACCCTTTTTAATTTTTGCTCATGAGACCTCATTAGCCATATCCTAGTCAGGCACTGAATACATTTTCCATACCAATGTTTCTATCCTGTTAGGTACTGTGATGTATCTAAATTATTCCAGTCAAAATTGGAAGAACTGTTTTCTCAGAGGCTGAGTGATACTGAAGCTCATGGCTGAGTCTCTCCAGAGGGGCCAGTGAATAATGGAAGCTGTCTTGTCTAGACCACATTTCTTTTCCCAGAGGGATCTACATAGATATAAAACTGAAGACTTCTTGCTCTAATTTGGAAAAACTTCTTAGACCTTTAAAGTTTCCTAGAGAATTGTCTCAGGTCTTTCCTACTACATCACGGACACACGTATTCCATCTTCTAATCTCACTAGCACCACAACCTTCTCCAGTGTAAGGGATTTCAAGATCATTCATTTCTCAGTACATTTTGTTATTTTAATCGCCATCTCAGAATCTGACTTCCAGAATCAAAACCTGTGGCAGGCTGTATACAGGAATTGCATGATAAAGCCAGTTCTTTGATGAGAATTTGGAGGTGAAGCACTCACAGGGAGACTGCAGGTGAGACTCCCCTCACCTGCTCTGTGTGGCAGTTGGACAGCAGATAGAAACGTCAATTTAAGAGAGGAGACAGGAGATGGCATATTCATGAAAGGAAATGTACTAAATGGGTCAATACAAAAAGTTTCTTGGAAATACTGGGAAACAATGACTAGTTTGTCAAAGTTATGGAATACAAACATACTCTGAAAAAATGAATATAACTCTGAGGAAATTAAAAACAGAGCATGGAAATTAGAGTATTTCCTTAATAATGTCTAAAAAGATTCACATATTCTTCAGACGGAGACCTAATATAGATGGGACAGCTCCCAGCAATTACTCTTATGACTAAAAGAGTTTCAGAGTACTGGGCTCTCAGATATAATGATCTGTTGAACTAAAATCAGAATTCTATTCTGAATCTCCCCTACATTATTTATTCCCATCATCCTTATTTGAATATTATGTAGAAGAGTTCAACGTTTTGGACAGAACTTCTATTCTACTCTTTTTACTAGGCTTAGTTAACCAGGCTTACAACACAACATAACCCAGCCATCAAACACCGAGATTATTAAGGAAGAAATGGACCTATATCCTAAAAAGGTTTAAAAACACTGTACATTTACTAGGTAATATGGGCAAAACCTCTGAAACAAGACCTTGAAGATGTTCAATCAAGACTGGCTGAGATGGAAGTTGCATTTGGGAAATTTAATTAATATAGGAGTACATGCCCAAGAATCGAGAAAGTAGTGCTTACTAAATGGGTAAGGAAGTTCGGTAATTTTTGTGGGAGAAAGTATGTTTAAAAATCCAAAAGACTGAAAGAAGTGGAATCTGTAGGGTTATGTTTCATAAATCTCTTGAAAATATAATTGGATAATATATTTTTTACATGGGGAGACCAAAAAATGCATCCATATATTTAAAAAAAAAGGAATGTGCTGATGAACAGAAAATTGGCCCATTGCAGAGCACACAATTGGTAAAACTTTTCTATCCTGTATTATTAAATAGTCTGTGGAAACCAAAGCCATGAGTGTGCCTGCAGAGTATCACTTTGATGATCTAATTTATGACATGATGCTAATCAAAACAGATGAGAAAGACTTGACATGTTCACTGAATAATTTGGTAAAAGTTAGGCACTTCAGAGATTGTAAAATAAATTCCATAAATATCCAATTTTTCTAAAACATTGATTACAGTGGAATTCAATGAGGCAGGCCAGCATACCACCACCAAATTACAAGTTAAGATTGCATTGATGATCAACATAAAGAAGAAATAACTTTGGCTTTGGGAGTGAACACATTCTATTCTGTGATGCTGTGTTGATGTATTAGGTCACAACACAGACAGCTGGAGGGCCCTATAGCAGGACCAGGTGGTAGCGTAAACAGCCCTGTTGTTTAGTCTATAGGATAAATCAGGCCCTTTATAGTAGAAGTGATTACGTTGCAAAATATATTTGATAAAATCTGGCAGTCCTAAGTAGGGTATTTACCACTCATTATGCTAGGGTTCTGGAATAATTTCGTGCAATTTACAGCAATCCTTTAAAAATAATGGTCCATAACCATGCAATAAGATAAAAATGGCCCTCCCCAAATTATACCTAGTTCCACTGAGCCTACTGAATTAAGAATATGGAAAATATGGAAAACAAGGAAAGGAGTTAACCGGATGACAGATGTCATATCTACATTCACTGAGAAGAAGTAAAGATAATGTTCTACCTTAGAGGTATACAGAAAGATAATTTTCACCACCTAGCATGTATAGTTTTCTTTTGATATTAATGATGTCAATTAATATACAAATGTAATAGTTGTAGTTGGATCGTTTGTCTTAAGCTCTAAGGAATAAAGTTTTACCCACTAAAAGGTGTTGCAGAGAAGCAAAGCAAATGTGGATTGAGAGATGGTGGTAGTGGTGGCTCGTAGACTGGGGCAATAACTTGAGCCTTGGGTTGCATGATCCTTCCTCTTGCAAATTTACTGTAGAGAAAGATCCTGCCAGAATCTTGAAAATGTGTGTGGAGTAACAGTAGGTGCAGAGTGGTTTTTGAGTCAGCCACAAAGTTGGAGAAACATCTTCCCTTTAGGTTATGAGATCTATATCTATAGATCTACCATCTACATCCCAGTCCCTGTTGTAAGTACTTCAAGACAATATGCAGCCCGCAGTAACTGTAAACAAAAGGTTAAGTCTTCCCCTGACCCCAAATTTCATGATAAATTTTAATTTTTCAATCCCCATCTCCTAGGATTTAGAATAATCCTAACCTCAGTAACCTTGGTCTCCGTTTTGAATTCAAAATATGCACTATTTTGTTCAGCCAGGATGCTGTGAATTGCCACATGTCAAATAAATATATTCTGTCACTTTACAACAAACATTTCCTCTGTTGTAAATAGTCAACTTGTTTCAAATGCATATAAATTGGGATTGACCTGTGGGTTGGGGAGTGTTGGGTGGGGAAAATAACTGATAAGAAGACTCTGAGTTACTTCTTCCTCCAGGCAGTCTGCAAATTAAACTCTGACAAATACTTCTTTTCTTTTTCTCCATGCAGGAGTGATATTTTATTTCACTTAACAAATGACTTGCAGCACATTGAAGGAAGGGAATCTGAGCGACTCCCTGGGAAAGCTGCCATGGTCGCCTCACCGCATTCTCCAGATGCCTCGTTCAGAATTAAAGTCTCCTGGTCTGGCTGCTGATGGTTTGCAGGACTAAAGAGATGAGTTTACCCTGCATAATGCCATAGTCTGAACAGACACACCTCCCAGCTTCATATTTCTTCCTTGGGTGCAAAAGCGTAGCATTGACAAAATGAAAATGAAGCATTTCTTTACTCAAATTAGAATAATCCATTATTACTATGGAAGAGTTTCCCATTAAATCAGCTGAGATTTTGTGACTAGCCAGCTTCTCCTCTTCCTTTGTTTTTCCACAATTATGATCTGTAAATTCCTCTTTAAAAGTGTCTTGCACTCTTCCTTGCACCTTTTCTTTTGTGCGGTCCTCTCCTAAAACCTCGTCTTTATAACTCACTTTTCTGGGCCGGAGTGATAGCCCAGTGGGTAGGGTGTTTGCCTTGCACGCTGCTGGCCTGTGACGGCCCGGGGTTCGATGCCTGGCATCCCATATGGTCCCCGGAGCACCTCCAGGAGTGATTCCTGAGTGCAAAGCCAGGAGTAACCCCCTGAGCATTGCCGGGTGTGACCCAAAAAGCAAAAATAAATAAATAAATAAATAAATAAATAAATAAATAAATGAATGAATGAATGAATAAATAAATAAATAAATAAAACTCACTTTTCTAATCACTTACTAAAATTAACTTAAAATAACCTGAAATTTCCATTTGATCGTTGCCCTCTTCTTCTGTGGCAAGCTTCATTATTTTATTGGCAACAGTGATTCGGCATTTTCAGCTGAGTAAATTCGACCTCTGTGATTAATTTCAAGGTGTGAGTTCCTGATCCTGAGAGACAGGAAGAACATGGTCTGCATGATTAGTCTCGTGCAATAATGTCAGCCTTCTGCACCTGATGTGTTTGATGGATTCTAAATTGAAACACATGTGAATGGAGAATGGAGTCTTAGAAATGAACTTGTCACAGGTGAGGTATCTTCGTCAAAGGCTGTGTAAGCTTAGAACATGTGTGAAACATAGAACATGAAGAAAAATCTTGGAATCTGGTTTGATAGATTCATAAATCCAATTCAGCTGATTGGGTAAACTGAAGTTAGTGAGAAAAGAGACATCTGTAACCTTCATTTTGTATCATCCTAAAGGAGTCTTCCCTAAGGTTTACCAAGTAACATTTTAAAGTGAGCTTTAAAAAATAAAAACGTCATTTATTCCTAATTTCTTTTATTATTGTCCCCCAGCTGGCCCACCAGCCATCAGGGCTAACTCCAGTCAGTCTCTCGGTATTGAGTAAAATGCAGCTGCCACTCTTCATTTCTCCTGACGACTTTAGAACTGCACCCATTTGTGACTAAGAGGGGTTTCAAACATTAATTTAAAAGAGTTTGGGTGGATTCAAACGTTTAATTTCAGATTGATATCTTCTGAGAAAAGCCTGGGTTACGAAGACATGGTGACAATGAAGCTTGGCAGCAGGAAAGCATGAGAGAGTGTTTTCTTTCTTTTCCTGACTTGAAATTGTCTAATTAGGAAGCTTGGGAGAATTTCAGACATATAAGTGGATCTCATTGTTCCCAGTGTGGGGTACAGGTGAGACCTGTAACATTGTCCCAAGTGTTGTAGAAGGAAAACAAGAGAAGTAACCATCGCTGAGGGGAGACCTGGGCCCTCTCAATCCCCCTACTCCTGCCTTCATCCAGTATAACAGTGTCTGTTCCACTCGCCTTCCTTTCTCCCAAAACTACTCCAAGGACACAATCTTGAGATAGCAAAGTGTTGTTGAAACCATCTGGACAGTACACCGATTTAACCCAGTAAATGTCTCTATTTAAAATGTTAAGATTTGGTATAGAAATGTGAAAATCCCCTCTTATGGTTGTCTAACAAAGGTTGGATACAACTTTCAAATGTGGAATAATCCATCCGTTTCTTTATTCTCCTCTAGCCCTCTGTGTTTCACAGTGTTGTTCGAGATTTATACTTGTGGCGCTCTTGAGGATGCAGCCCAACACTAAAGTAGTAACAGACAGGCTAAAGATGAGGAGAGAGTCAGAGATGCTGGGAAAATATGGCCATTCGCTTTCACCTTTCAACTGCTGCACCAGGGATACCAGTGTAATAATATTCGTTCATAATTCTTATTTGTTTCAGCACATGAGCTATATCACAGAGAGCACTCCATAGATTTAGGATCTCGCATAGCCCTAATCCATAAGGCCCTTCAAATGCAGCAACAAGCATCCAAGATACTTGAAATTGTCACAGTACTCACCTTTTCATGAAATCTCCCCTTAACATGATTTTGATAAATTCCCAGTGCAAGTTTGCTATTAAAGGGCTCCTAGTTCAATTTCTTTTCTTCTCTTATTTCTCATCTTCTTTTTTTCATAATGTTCAGGCTTCAAGCTGTTTTTCATAAATCCAGTCTTGACCTATACTGAGTTCTTGTGCAATATCCTGACATTCCCCAAATCAAAGTCTCAACAATTCACTCTATTAACAACCACATTTACATCCTCTAAATATATGCATAAGTTCTACAACTATCAGTAGCATTTCCATTGCAACCAGTTCATATAACTAAGGATTATAAGGAAAAAAATGTAATAAATATACATTCAGCTGAAAATAGAATAAAGTCCTGTCATTAAGGAACTATTTACTTTTTCAAGAAGTACACATGCTAACCCAAACAGAATAACCTAAGGATATGTCACATTCATGTTCTTATGTTATTCATGATTTATTGCAGTGCCTTTCGTAAGTGGAAAATTCAAATGTTAAATGTTTCTCAAATGATCAATGTTGATTATAATCATTCACCATAATCAAATGAATTAAAAATGACTGAACGGAAATTTATGAAGCATGCTCAATTTGGATACTTACCTTTGTGATTAAAATCACAAACTGAATCGAGAGGCTGTGACTGGTTTCTGGCTAGTTTGTTCTTGTGGAAATATAATTTTGAAGGCAAGTTATATAACAATTCTAAGTTATAATGTCCTCATTTATAAAATGGGCATTGCATTAGTTTTCTCACAAAGCTGAACTTAGTTTCACTTGTATTACTTGTCTTCCCATTTGTCATCAATTTGCTCGAGCGGGCACCAGTCCTGGGTGCCTCATGAGCAGCTGGGCACAGGGAGAGCCGGTAGCAGCTCTGCCCCATGTATGTGAGTATCATGAGGCGCCCAGGAGGGATGGCAGGTTCTAGCCCTGGCCCACCACCCCAGCAGAGCCTTGCAAGAAGCCAGAGGACCCCCCCACACCATGAGGGCCACCATTTTCCACATGCAGACTCCCCTCTCATCAGAACTCCACCCCGCAAAAGACCTGATCACAGCGCGGCTCATGGAGACCCACCCTGCAGCAGTCTTTTTCAAGCCCAGTCGCTGAACTTAGTTTACATAAACTATTTTAAGTTGTTATAAAGAATCACCTTACATAGGTATAAAATGTCAATATAACAAAATAATGAAAATAATTCTAATACATTATTAGTATTAGTATCCCACCCACACGGCAGAGCCTGGCAAGCTACCCATGTCACATTTGATATGCCAAAATCACTGTATCACTGTCTTCCCGTTCATTATCAATTTGCTTGAGCGGGCACCAGTAACATCTCCATATGTCCTGTCTTATGCTAATAGAGCCCAAGGGCACCTGCTTGCTCCAGGAACATAAAGAGCCTCAAACCATTCCATCAGGTCATGGGAATGAGGTCTATAATTGTTACTGGTATTTGGCATATCAAATACTACACGGGCAGCTTGCGAGGCTCTGCCATGTGGGTAGCATACTCTTGTAGTCATCTCTAAATCCAGCTTCAAGCGGTTGCATGAGTCGGGCTGTAATAGGCTGGTCTGCTGGGTGGACTTCCCTCTCGTCAGAACTCCACCCAGCAGACCAGATATGCCAAAAACCAGTAACAATTATAAACCTCATTCCCATTACCTGAAGGAACGGTTTGAATCTCTTCATTTTCCTGGAGCGAGCAGATGCCCTTGGGCTATACTAGCATGTGACAGGACTTGTGGAGATGTTACTGGAGCCTGCTTGAGAGAATCAATGAACAACGGGAAGACAAGTGATACAAGTGATACAATTCTAATACAAAAATGCTTTGTATTTCTCAAGTCTGTGGACTGTTTTGATTTCATGTACTCTTCATTAGATTCATTTCCTAGATCTCCATTATTTATTAGATTCATTTGATCTGTGCAAATCGATGATGAACGGGAAGACAGTGACACAGTGATACAGTGATTTGATCTGTAAGGAAAAAACAAAAGTACTAATACATAAAATTATATCATATTCTCTTTGTAAATGATACAAGGAAGTTACATCATTGTACTTGAAGAGTATATGAAACTATTAAGACTTGAAAACGTTTTCTCTGAAACACAAAACAGTAAGCTTTTTAGGCATTTTAGACAATATATGACATCTGCCGAACATTCTTGGAGACAAAAAATTTGGTATCATGATGCGTCCTCAAGTAACTTTATTTATTAAGACAATGATATTAAGGTGTTAAACATGAAGGCAGCAAAATTCATTGCTTACAGATACCACTTTTAAGTTTGTTTTAACAGCTTGTCTTTCATACAGGATCCATAAAACATTCTTGTATCCTTTTAGTAAATTCCATTTGCCTGCTTAATAAGCCATCAGACAAATAGCAAATTCAGACAAATAGAAGAGATGCTTGACTGTACTTTGTCCCCAGGCTACAGTTTGTAAAGAGGATTTAAGGTCACAGTAGAATAGGTGAAGCAGAGTAGATTCACAGTTATTTCCATCAAGAATTGACAGGTGCAACTCTAAAGAAGCCATCCTTTCTTTTCACAAGTTGACCTAGTTCTATCAGGGAATACAAACTTGCACAGAGGTAATAAGGCAGACGTTGCAGGACCATCCTAGGACACGTAGTCAAAGCAAATGGATTTAATAACTGCTTCAGCAGCTTGTCAATCAAGTGCTTTCAGGTTGATTTTTGTTGTTGTTGTTGTTGTTAAGAAAACGTTCACTACCAAATCAGTTATTGAGATTCTAATTTACAGCATTAGAAATTGCTACTATTTCCCCAGTACGACGTAAAAATGAGAGAGAAGCAGGGAGATTTTAAACCTTTATTTGCTGATAATTATTATCAAATTAGTGTTTTCTTTCATTAGAATATATCATGAATGCATTCATAGAAGTTTTAGTTCTAACACACAAGCAATCATTAGGAAAAATACCCCCATTTATAATGAAAATTTCAGGGGAAAATGTCTTGTAACAAGTCTGGTAGCCCTCACTTCTAACCATATTCCATCACAACTTTTTAAAAATATAGAAAAGAAGTACAACAAACTTCAATATACCAAAAACATTAAAATATTCATAACACTACAAATGGGAATGTTAACACTGGGACTGGGAATGATTCTTTCTTTACTTATTTTTGCTTTTTGAGTCACACCCAGCAATACTCAGGGGTTACTCCTGGCTCTGCACTCAGTAATTACTATATGGGATGCTGGGGGATTTAACCCCGGTCAGCCACATGCAAGACACATGCCCTACCCTCTGGACTATTGCTTGGCTTCATTATGATTCTATAAGCTACAAAAATTTATAATTGTACAAATGTTTGAACAAACTGATTCTCAAAATTTATACAGACACCATTTCCTCATTCTATTTGAATGTGGTTTTGAAATAAAGATTACAGATTGTCCAGATCTCATTGCCATAGGATCTAGATTACTTTTCATAGGACCAGATAATGTTATGCAGGTTGTTTCCTGTTTCCTTACATTTTGAGGATGTGTTTGGTAACACAGAATGTCAAACAAAACCAAATTGTAGGACTCAGTCTATAATAACTACCAGAAAATCATAACAGACATTAAATTTGAATAATTTTACCAAACTTGAATGAAAGTTGATGATACATTTTTACTTCAATAGCATTTGATTAGTATTGTGTTATTATTATTCTCATAATTTTTATGACTTTTTAGTGTATAGTGAATTCTTTCTAGAGTGATATAATTTGAATTCAAAAGAGTCAATGACCTTTATTTTTGAGCCTAGTTAGAGGTAATTGGCTGGTCAGTATTTCATTCAGAAAGCACGGAACAAGATGTAATTAAAGTCTAAGCACTCATAATTGAGGAAATAGATCTTGTGAAAAAGGCACTGAATTTCAACTTGAAGTTTGTTTTAAATAGTCACATGACCTTGGGCAGATACTGCAACCCTCATAATGCTGCTAGGCCATTGATTGCCTCCCTTTTGGTCTGGAGCAATAGTGGAGTGGGTAGGGTTCTTGCCTTGCACACAGATCACCTGTTTGATTGCCCAGCACCACACCTGGTCTGAGTGCACCAAGAGAAATCCCTGAGTGCAGAACTAGAACTAAGACCTAAGCACTGCTGGACATGACCCCAAAACAAAAGAAAAAGAAAGGCTCCCATTCTCCAAATTCTTCTAGCTTCAAGTTTAATCTCTAGTATACATAACTTCAATCTTTCCAGGTAGAGTTATGTATAAAATATCCATGAATAAAAAAAAACATAGTTTTCACTGTTGCATGACTATAGTTGGCATGTTAAAATTTGGATTCCTATGGAAATTTGTTTAGGTTTCTTTTTATATAGCCATCTTCTATCTTCTAAAAATCTTAATTTCTTGAGGGGGTGGAAAAGTGTTTTGTTCAAATTTATATTTCAGTATTGAGAACAATTCCATATACTATATTTAGTTAGTGCTAATTAAATTTCTAACCCTTTAAATTGAGGGATATTTGTGTGTGTTTACCTCTCAAAATTAAATTAAAAATGCTTGAAAATTTTGCCAATTTTAATATACATTATGCATATACCAGAAGTTATAATAGTCTCCCACAAGACAAATACAATCTAGATACAAAATAGCAAGCATCATTAATACAGTGGTGACTTGGGCATAGTGAGAATCAATTCTTGAGACATCACTTCAATGTCTCAAGAACAGAAAATTTAATTTATCCTTTGTATAAAAGAAAAAGAGCCCTTATTTTTAAAAAAATGAGAATATGAATGGTTATAGATATGTCAAAATAATTTGGTATTTTATAAAATATCTATTAAACAAACAATAAAATTATAACTTTTCTGCAGTGTACATAGTTAACCACATTTAACTCTAGAATGAAAGGTCTTGCCTGTCTGAAAAATTCTGTGAAAGAGAATGGTTGGTTACATGGCACCTGTTTCTTCATCATGATTTATGAGGATGCACATTAATCCAAACATCTTTCCATATTGAATGAAAAAATTATGGCATACAAGTGCAATAAGTTACTATATAATAAAAATTAACCTAGACTAATGTGAAAAGCTGAGTGATTCACACAAATGTGATTAGAAACAAAGAAACCAGTGCTTTCAAAGAAAATACATTATTCTGTATGCAATTTTGTCAAATCAAGTAAACGAAAGTATTTGTGGTGATAAAACATGGGAACATTAGTTAGTCCTTGCTCTGTTTTTTTTTTGTGTGTGTGTGAAAAGGAATGAGGGTGCTTTGAATGTAACATAAATAAATATTTCCTCATAGGCTTGTTAGAATATTCAACTGCCAATTTTAAGATTTGTGGATCTTACTCCAAACATCTAATTCCTCGATAAATGTGTAAAACTAAAACAAAGAAAAATACAAATTCGTGATTATGTGTATAAGACAGATTTCCTTTACCTCCTCCCAGGTGATGACTAGTGTTCTTTGCTCCCCACCTCTTTCAATGTACTCATTCTTTTGTTGACAGTTCTTTTGGGCTGATTTCAGTTTGTACTACTATGAATAAATGTGCTATGAACATTATTTACCTGCTTTTTATATGGTCATATGTACTGTTCTGGTTTTTCTATACTCTTGGGAGTAGAATGACAGGTGGCTGATAATAGTCTTTGAATTACTATTCATCTTATCCAAATGAATGCATGAAGAAGTGAATAAATACTCTTAAAAACAACCCAGGCAGACAGAGAGGAGTTTTGGCTTTATTTTAGCAGGAGAGTATGGCAGCAGGGTGCAGAGAGGAAGCAATGAATGAGTCATAGCTATAGAGAGACTGCTAAGAGGCCAGGGGGCTGATTTCCCCTCTGAAAGAATAACTGGCACATCCATGTTTAAATGCCATACTGGCTGGAGCAATGAGATCTCGAAAAATCTCCCAGCTTACTTACATCTGCCAGTAGACCCTAATGTAACCTCTCAACCCTTATGCCTACCTGTGAAATGGTTTTAGAGGAAGATAGTTACATCTATCCAAAGATGCTTTTTGTTTCAAATAAATTGCCTTGCTTTTTATTGAGTCCCATTTTCCTCATCTCAAATTGAAAAAAAAGACAGTCAACTTGATGCTTCTCTGACATTTTGTGATCTCAGAGAATCAGCAATATTCCTTACAGTATTGGCTTTTAGTTTTCACATTTATGCAAATTGCTCATTTGAATTCACAGCATATCTATGTGTTATAACATAAAAGAATGTCTATTTATAAATGTCCCTAAGGATATAAAAATCACCCCTAGAAACAGGGTATTGTTTAACTCTTTATGTCCCCTACATTATCATCACATAACCCAAAAGCTAGTGAACTCGGTGTCCAGTAATCTGTCTCTAAGACCTCAAATTAAAGCCAGCAATAATTTCCACCATCAGTAGCCTACCACTTTGTTTTCTTTCGTAGTCATTTATGAACATAACAAACATATTTCTTGGGCATATTTCTGAGTTTAGTGTATTTATTTGTTAATTGAGAGAATCATGTATTTTCTTTCATCCTGCATTATCAAATCTGTGATCAAGATAGATATCATTCAGTATAAAGTTTCTAAAAAATTCACACCATTGTCATTCTTTGATGTTTATGATAACTAGTCATTGGTTTACATCTAATAGGCTGTTGAAAAATAATCATTTAGAACTTTTGTTCTTTATTTTCATGCTTTTTTTAACCTCTTGGTAATTATAATGGTAAAACTTGCTCCAGCACTGATAAACAGTTGTGTTTTTCATTTAGAAAGAATTCCTGACTTTCTGATGATTAACTTCTAAAATTGCTCTTAATGCTTTGCAAACTTACCTCCAGAAAGTGCAGTAGGGGCCAAAAAGAAATTGTACCTATTTTGCAGCCTCAGAAAAACACATCCATAGTGAGAATAGAGAAATTACCCAGGCCTTCCATCAGAATATGGCATTAAATCAGAATGCTGTGATCACCCCTCAGTAGAGAAAGGGAGGAGCCTCTGCCTCAAGATGAATTTGCTGAGATCTTATTAGAGGAAGAACAGAATCTCGGTCTGAAGGACCATCTCAAGGACATATCTCAGAGTCATAACAGGTGACAACCTGGGCCACAGAAAATACTTTCGGCTCCAGAAAATTGAGTTATCAACGTGTTGTCTTTTGAGAGCAAAACTTGAACATGAGAAATGAGAATTAATCTCAGGGGGAAAATACACTGTCATCCTTTGCATTTGCATGTCATGCCATAATTACTCACAGTTAAATAAATCTTCAAAGCCAGCTTGTTTCTCGTGTAAGAATATCAGTAAATTTAGGTTACTATAATGTAATATGTTAGGTAGGTGACCTATCCGTAACAGACATTTATTTCTTACAGTTCTAAAGGCTGAAAATTCCATAGACATACTGCTGGCAGATTTGGTATCTGTGATACATGCTTTTAATTCACAGAATAATGTCTCTCTAATGAATTCTTATGTGCAGAAAGGAGAAGGCATTCTATGACCTCATAACTAAGGGTGCCAAGTGCACTGATGAGGTCAATGCCCTTATGAACCACCCACCTCCCAAAGACCCCCCATATCTAAATTTATTTACTCTTAACTTATTATATTTAAGGTAGTATGCTCGCATGGCACTTGTGTGCTGTAGACACGTTATCTACCCCACTACCCAAGTGCCCACGACTCCCCAATCATGATCAGTTTCTAGGTACCCATTTCAAAACATTCAAGTATTGCAGGCTTAATATTAGATATGTGAATTGAGGGATATTCAACCACATTATGTAGGATACTTGATTCATATTATTCAATAAATGATTAATATTTTCAACATTGAAATAAGAACTCAGGCTATAAAACTTCATTCAGTCTTTAGGAAGCTACAGAGTTATTTTAAACCTAAGATCATAGATTCAGACTTTTAATTAGGTTAAAAAGTTGGTACAAGGTTAAAAATTATAAGTCGAAGAAGCAGAATTGATATGTGATTAATATTAAGTTAGGAGGAATTATCACAAATGCCATGTTTACCACTTTACGCCTGTAATTTAAAGTATGTTACTTATGTCTAATAAAATTGTCTTTAGTTTATGATAATTAAACTTGTGGACCATAGGCACTTTGCTTTAAGTCTTTCTCCCTACAATATCTTTACATTTTCTTACACATAAATTTTAGCAAACATTGATTTAATGAATTAATGTTTATAGCTAGGCATGTTGTTTAATCCCAATAAATTAAACCTACATTAGTGAAAAATTACTATAATATAGGGTTGAAATAACACATTGGATTTTTGGTCAGTAACTTTGAATTTGAACATAGTTTTATCATTGTCTAGTCACTCTGCTTCTCAGTGGTTTGATATCTAACTTAAAAGCATTGGCTTAGTTAGCCAAATAACAGAAGTAAAAATTAACAAATACCATATATCTAGTATCTATATCTAGCACTATAAAGCATTTGCAGGTTTTAGCGAACAAAACATAAAAAACATCTCCATATAAAAACAGGGGAATAGACACACATGCTGCCTGGGCACACATGCTGCCTGAGTGCACATGCTGCCTCAGCCCATGTGCTGCTTGAGCCCACGTGGCTGAGCACCTGTGGTGCCCGAGCACATGTGTTGCCCGCATCTCCTCTCTTGAGATGTGTACCTCTCTCTCTCACTTTCTCTCCTCCTTCCCTTTCCTAAAACCTTCTTAATAAAATCTGTTTTACTTCACTAAAAAAAAAAAACAGGGAGATTAGTGGAACAGATCCTTATGCATATGGTCCCCGGATCACTGCCAGGAGTAATTCCTGAGTGCAGAGCCAGGAGTAAACCCTGAGCATCGCTGGGTGTGACCAAAAAAAAAAAGATTTCCAATGGTTCTGGCTAATCTAATAATTTTAGATGCAAATTAAATGCAGAATATTTAGGCAGTCACATCTCTCTTTTAAGGAGTAATAGTGTTTATATGGCCATTTGTGAATACAGCCGTGCTGAAGGCCCCTAAAACATTGATTTCTCCCACAGATTTATCCTACTGATTTCCCCTCCATAGTACTTACATTATTCTCATATTCTCATGAGATTTATTTCTTCTTACAAGTAACTGGCATCTTCTCTTAAAGAAAAATACACTCCCAGATTCATGAAAATATAAATTGGGATTTTAATTCCCCACTTCATGGGACATATTCTCAGGCAATAAAACATGTCAAAGCAATATAAAACTAATACAAAAAAAAAAACAATATGAACCTTGAAATAATAGGCAGACACTAGAATGCATCTTAGGAAAAAAAGAAATTCTAACCGACATCCTTGCTTAAGGGCCCTGAGCAAGTCTGAAATGCTCTTAATTTGGAGGATACACATGGTATCTTCTCTGCGCTACAGCATATTTTTCACAAGCAAAATAAATTCTTCCTAACCCCCAAGGCTACTCTCTACCTCTAAATACTGCTTGGTCCCCGAAGTTTAAATGTTTTATATCTGAAAGCCCAACTGAACTTGGGTTTCTAGGTTTCTCTATCTTCAACATTTCAAATTTTCTTTGATTAGGGATACCACAGTTTTTTTTTTTAATTTTTTACTTTTACAATTACAAAGATATACAATTAAAAAGTTCATATTTGGGAATACCACAGTTTTGATCATATCTTTTACAGAGATCTTCAGAGATCTAAGATTTGTTGATAAACCTATTTATTTATTTATTTATTTATTTATTTATTTATTTATTCATTTTGCTTTTTTGGGTCACACCCGGCAATGCTCAGGGGTTACTCCTGGCTCTGCACTCAGGAATTACTCCTGGCGGTGCTCGGGGGACCATATGGGATGCCGAGGACCGAACTTGGGCTGGCACAGGCCAGCCGCTTACAAGGCAAACGCCCTACCCGCTGTACTATCACTCCGCCCCCGTACATATTTATTTTTTGGTGAGCTTAATCAGATGTTGTCCTTTGACTTGATCTAGGCCAATAGAGTAGGAAAAACTTGATTCCTTTTTCTTTTTTTTTTCTGTGTATCTGTTTACTTTGACCCTACTGTTATATTTTTTCCTTATAGGGAAATGCATAGTAGAAAACTTGTATAGAAGAAAATAATAAAAGTCTGAAAAAATTATTTAAATATATATATCCTTTATTTAAATCGATGTATTTAAATATATACATTGATTGCCAAGGCATCAAAAAATCAGATGGGCTGGACATGTAATGCGATTTGGAGACAACCGCTGGACTAAAGACATTACCGACTGGATCCCACGCAATGTCAAAAGATCACATGGCCACCCACCTACAAGATGGTCAGACTTCCTTGTCAGGACCCTGAAGGAATGGTTTGAGGTTCTTCATATTCCTGAATCAACCAGATGCCATTGGGCTACATTGGCACTTGATAGGGTCCAATGGAAATGTTACTGGCTACTGGCGCCTGCTCGAGCATATCGATGAATAATGGGATTCAAGTGATCAAGTGATATACATCCTAGTATTTAAGGAAAAACATTCACACCTACAATAAGTTGGAACTGAATAACAGAAAAGGTATAATTGTCACAAATGATAAAGCTTAAACAAGACAACAAAGTCCAAATAGTTCACTACATGGCAAATATATTAAATTAATAACATTAATATGCAAATATTAGACAAGGACGTTACAAAAACTAAAGGGACAAATAATATGAATATTATAACACTAGTATAAATTATATAAATTCTTAAAATATCAAGTACAAACATTTCTGTTTCCAAACTCATTTTATGAGACTAAGTTTAACCTTATAGCCAATTCTTTACTTAACAAAGGCATTACCAGTCTATTTGATTTATCAAAATAAATAAAATTTTGATATCATTAAAAATAGAGTTCAAAATATAAAATTAATGTGTTTAATAAAGAGTGGGATTTATACATAAATAAAAAATTTTTAATATTGGAACAACAGATTTTAATCATATTGAAAAAATATAAAAATACAAACACAATTATGTAAATAAACGCTAAATGGCATTTGACAAATATCAAAATAAATTATGGAAATTAATCAAATAGAATGAACTTTATATTATTAAGTGTATTTATTAAAACTCTGGCACTGAAAGAATACTTAAAAATAAAAGAATGAACTATATGTTTAAATTTAGGAGTAGAAGTATATATGAGAGACTCACAGACATGAGAGCCAGCTGCTACTGGCTTTCCCTGTGCCCAGGCACTCACGAGGTGCCCAGGAAGAATGGCGGGTTCTAGCCCTGGCCTGCCACCCCAGCAGAGCCTGGCAACAAGTCAGATGACCCCACTCCATGAGGGCCTCCATTTTCCACATCCGACTTCCCCCTCGTCAGAATCCACACAGCAGACCAGCCTATCACAGCCCAGCTCATCGAGATCCACCCTGCAGCAGTCTTTTTAAAATCTGGGTCAGGTATGCTGATCCAGAGACTCACAGACATGGGGCAGAGCTGCTACTGGCTCTCACTGTGCCCAGCCACTCACGAGGCTCCCCGGGAGGATGGCGGGTTCTAGCCCTGGCCCGCCACCCCAGTAGAGCCTTGCAACAAGTCAGATGACCCCCACTCCATGAGGGCCACCATTTTCCACATCCGGACTTCCCCCTCGTCAGAACTCCACCCAGCAGACCAGCCTATCACAGCCCGGCTCATCAATAAATGCTGGATTTTGAGATGACTACAAGAGTATGGTACCCACACGGCAGAGCCTGGCAAGCTACCCGTGTCGTATTTGATATGCCAAATACCAGTAACAATTTTAGACCTCATTCCCATGACCTGATGGAATGGTTTGAGGCTCTTTATGTTCCTGGAGCGGGCGGGTGCCCTTGGGCTCTACTAGCATGAGACAGGACATATGGAGATGTTACTGGTGCCCGCTCGAGCCAATCAATGATGAAGGGGAAGACAGTGATACAGTGACGGTGATGAGAGAAAAGATTCAAAAAGCTGGCTAAATTCATAGAAAGTACACCAAATAATTTACAAAGAAAATGTATAGAATAATATATGAACATAATGATATATGGTTACTGATGTAAACGTGAATGTCAGGGTTATTAATTGTTAATACTTAAATTTTAAAACAATGTCATCTAGAGCAATAAGATAAGAGATGGGTAAAAATGGAGCCAAATAATTTATTGGTTTAAATATCAAAAACTACGCTTTGCGCTGATAAAGTTTAAAGGACCTAATAAATAGATATGTATGCCATAGAAATGAATTGGGAAACTTAACGTTAAAATAGCAGTTCTGCTAAAATTAATCTGTAGATTCAAAATAACCTCTATTAAAATCTGATTAATACTTTAAAGCATCCAAACACATTCTGATATCAATATTTTGTGAAAATGCAAAGTATTTAAAATATGCAGTTATCTCATAAAGCAAAAGGTGGTAGCAGTGTAATTCCTAATTTCTAAATTATTGGAAAAGTACAATAGTTAAGGCAATTTTCTTATTTGCTCTGAATTGAATCTAGATCAATCAAGTAGAACAGTGAGACTAGAGGTAGAAAAAATATAAGTATATAGGCTTCTATCATTTATCTTTTTAGCTGGAGAAATTAAATTAACCTTTATCTCCCATTATATGTAAACATTTTCTTAAACCCTATAACATGGATTTTTCATGGGTTTTTAGAAATTAATTTTCTGATATAAGACCTAGGAAGAATGAACTATAAGTAAAAACATTAGCATATATAGCATTAAAAAACAAGCAGTGTCTTCTTAAAAAATGTAAGGATACTAGATGCATATAGGAATATTGTGAATGTAACAGAATATAATAGAGACCTCTAAGGGACTAATGTTTCTTGTAGCTCTATGGTATATTCAAATCTCATTTCAGTAGAGATGGAAACCACTTGTATCACTTCACTTCACTTGTCTTCCCGTTAATCATCATTTGCTCGAGCAGGCACATCTCCATACGTCCTGTCACATGCTAGTGTAGCCCAAGGACATCTGCTCACTCCAGGAACATAAAGAGCCTCACATCATTCCATCAGGTCATGGGAATGAGGTCTATAATTGTTACTGGTATTTGGCATATCAAATATGACACGAGTAGCTTGCCAGGCTTTGCCATGTGGGTGGGACACTCTTGTAGTCACCCATAATCTCGACCATTTATTGATGAACCAGGCTTGTGATCAGCTCTTCTGCTGGGGGCTCTGAAGAGAGGGGAATCTGGATGTGGAAAATGGCGACCCTCATGGTGTGGGGGGTTACTCTGACTCTCTTGCAAGGCTCTGCTGGGGTGGACATACTTTTTGATAATGTTTTATCATGTTTTACATTACTACTTGGACTTGCACTTAAATATGGTGATCACCGGGCCGGAGCGATAGCCCAGCGGGTAGGGCATTTGCCTTGCACGCGGCCGGCCCATGCTGGCCTGGGTTCGATCCCCGGCATACCATATGGTCCCCTGAGCACCGCCACCAGGAGTAGTTCCTGAGTGCAGAGCCAGGAGTAACCCCTGAGCATTGCTGGGTGTGACCCAAAAAAGCAAAAAAAAAAAATATGGTGATCATGCGTTTTACTGTAGTGTAGTAGTGATGGGGATTTAGAACCTGGTATCTTCAACACCCTGTTTAGGAAGTTTAATAGTCAAAAGAGGAAAAGGTATATTCGTCTTAATTTTTATAAACATGGATATTGCTTCCATTTACATAATTCTGAATTTGAAACCAAAACTATACTCAAAACCTGAAGAAAATAGCACGGCATGTTAAGCAGTTAATATGCTAAGGCTCTGTATGGGATTTATAAATATTAAATCATACAGTCCTTGTGGAAATCTCAGGAGGAGGCTGAGATCTTAATAGGCCACTCAGATGGTAAACAAGTTGCCTATATTTGATTCTATGCCACTGTTACACACTGATTTTCATTTGAAAATTGTCATAAAATCATGTAGATTAAAAAACTCAACTCCATTCATGAACAGCCAAGCTAGATCTTAGATGTAATGTGATGAAATTAGTGGTCAGAGTCAAGATTCTCTCATCCTTAGCAAGTTCCCAGATATTATATGACCTTTTCTTTAGGAAATCTCCAGAAATAGATAGACAGACAGACAGACAGACAGACAGACAGACAGATAGACAAATAGATAGATAGATAGATAGATAGATAGATAGATAGATAGATAGATAGATAGATAGATAGATAGATAGATAGATAGATAGATAGATAGATAGATAGATAGATAGATAGATAGATAGATAGATAGATAGATAGATAGATGGATAGATAGATAGATAGAAAGACAGATAGACAGATAGACAAATAAATAAATAAATTTCTGAGATATCTTTGACTACAGAAGTGTAAAATGACTTAGCTGAAAGGAAAATTCAATTACAAGTTTCTTTTCGAGCGGAAGGATTTGATTTCCTGATGTGTCAATTGCCCTATGGGTTATGGGTGTGGAATAGAGGGATCGTGGCTTTACTTTCCCCGTTCCTGAGTTCTGCCTTCTTTCTGTTCTTCTGAGATCTCTAATAATGTGCTAGATATACTGTCCAGGGAAGATGAGAATACCGTGAATCAAGGTCATAAGCAATCCCTGGTTGGCATTCCTGAAGCTTTTTTACTGAGCACCCTGAAGAACAGCAAGAATATAAGAGGAATTGGCAACAAAGTAGCAGGAACCTGCAATGCAAAGGCAGCGGGTTAACCAGAAAGCAAATATCATTAGCATCAGATGTGGGATGGACAGCTCATTGATTTTCTCTTCACTTCAGTCACGATGCACATCAGTAAATAGCAGCTCATGTCATGGGAGCCAAACTGGAAACCGGAAACTCTGAGGGGGGGGGGCCTGGGGGCTAGATAAAATTCGCCTGGAGGAGAAGGCTGACTATTGTAGCAGTCGTCTCACATCCACAGACTGCTTCATCTGCAGCTCTTTAAGGCAGAGAAGGCTACTTATCCTGGCATTCTTGCAAGTACTACAAAAGTAGCACAGCTTCCTTCCCAGAGTTGTATTATTATTTCTGATCTGTATGGTTGAATGGCAGGAAGAAGAAAGCTCGGTTATCTCCTTCCTGAGAGCAGCCAGAGGAGCAGATGCCTCCATTATCATGTAGCAGAGAGAGGTTGTAAAGATGTAGTTTTCTGCAGGGACTCAATCACAAGGTCCTCATTGTGAACGGAGTCCCAAAGGGCCTGAATGCCGATTAAGGACAAACAATTCCCAGCTCTCTGAATCAGTTGGTCTTGACTTACAGGCATCAATAGGGCTAGAGGAGTTGCACTGACAACTTTCTTTCAAATTGCTCCAGTTCCTCCCAGCATCAGGCAAGCAAAGAGGGCTCCTTTGAGATAGGTTTCATGGGCACCCAACATTAGGAGGGAGCTAAGATCACTGTAATAAAGTGGTACATGAAAGCATATGTTTGACATGTAAAAAATCCATATGGGACTCTCACAGCCAGCTGAAATGGTAATTAAACAAGCAGAAACCAGAGAAAGCCTTGATAACTGAACCATTGAATGAAAGCCAAACCCCCACTAGGCCATTCATGTCTATCATTTCTGTAATTTACCTCTATGATGAAGGCAATTTGCAATCAATGGGAGATACTGAAGACGCAGAGTATGAGTTCTGACCTAGAAACCAGCCACATATGAGGGACTGATGTATATCTCAAATATTCCCATATCGGTTCATTAAGAAAAAAAGTAAAAGCAACAATAAAAATTAGCCTCCTATATTTATAAAGATGCTGCTCACAGACAAGAGAGATGGTTTGGGGGGTTAAGGCACCAGAGGCTGGTCCTGGGACCTACATGTGGTCTTTTAGGGCACTGCCAAAAAATGACCCCCTGAGACAGAACCGGGGTAAGCCTTGTACATTGCTGCGTATGTCCCTTGCCATCCCTTAGACTCCCAAAAAGCAGCCATTTTCAGATTTATATTAGAAAATACAAATGCCCAAGAATTTAAACACAATATACATGATGTTGCATTAATCTAAGCCTTTCAGAATAAAAACACCCATTCACTTGGCTTCTTGGTGTATTATAGAGCAATGGCAAAATCATGGCTTTCCCTTAGCAGGGATGGTAAAATACTTTTCTGTCAAGGGCCATAGGATTGATAACATCATTCAGGGACTATATAATACAGGCAGACAAGCCTTGGGCTAGTGATGAGAAACAGAAGTGTCAGCCACAAACCAGGACCAGACCTCTTGATTTGGGGACCCTTTTCAAGCCTAGCCCAGGTATGCTGATCCAGAGACTTATGTACACGGGGCAGAGCGCGCTACCCACTCTCTCTGTGCCCAGCTGATCATGAGGCACCTGGGAGGGAATGTGGATTCTAGACCTGGCCTGCCACTCCAGCAGAGCCTCACAAGAAGCTAAAAACCCCCTACACCATGAGGGGTCGCCATTTTCCATGTCCAGACTCCCCGTCTTGTCAGAGCGCCACCAGCAGAAGAGCTGATAACAGCCAGGCTTGCAAATCGGCCATGCGGTTCATCAATAAAAGTATTCCACCCGCACTGTAGAGCCTGGCAAGCTACCCGTGTTGTATTTGATACGCCAAATACCAGTAAAATTTTTAGGACTCATTTCCATGACCTGATGGAATGGTTTGATGCACT